>ML279317.1:76647-105793 GCA_005239495.1 Nicotiana undulata | reverse complement strand
ATAAAACTTTTGTTCAAGGAAGAATTCTCTTCCCTATTTTCAAAACAATTATAACCTTAAGGTTTTCGATATAAAATCACGATTTAAAGGTTTCACTCAAACTTTTGACCAGTTTTACTGAGTTCGTTGGCTAAGGCCTGAGGTGAATGAATTGATGCTGTGTTGAGTTGCTAAGTGCTCTATTGTGTTGTGATTCCCGACATTTGGTTTGCATCCCTTCTATTCGTTTTGCGTATATTTAATTATATTGTTCATTGACCGAAATTTGCTGAACTTTCTTCCGTATTACCCTATCATACTGTTAATTTATCAAAAAAAAATCTTTAAATAAATATTATGTTTTTGCCACTATTATAATTATGCCTTTTTACTTGTTAGACCAGTGGGTGTCTGGACTAGTCCTCGTCAGTACTTCACCGAGGTTAGTCTTGATACTTACTGGGCACCGCTGTGGTGTGCTCATACTACTCTTCTGTGCATTTTTGTTTTGCACAGATCCAGGTATTGACTATTGCTAGCTGTGCGGAGCTTTGCTAAGGAGACTCAAGGTAAACCTGCTGCCACGTTTGCAGGCTTCGGAGTCACCTTCTCGTTATTTCAACTGTACTTACTCTTTTCAGACAGTTGTACTTAGATTCTGTAGAAAGAATTCATAGAGCTTATGACTTGTACTTACCGGGTTTTGGGAAATGGTAATTTCTGTCGAGATTTCCATATCGAGACTATTATGTTTTCTTTTAATATTGTTGTTTCTGTGAAATATTAGGCTTACCTAGTCCTTAAGAATAGGTGCCGTCACCGTACCCAACGGGGGGAAAATTGGGTCGTGACAACATCATCGATCCAGACAGGTATCACGCAGGGCATGTACGCTTTTACCTATCATGGTTGGAAGACAACATAGCAGGGATAGTTGAGCCGAGAATCGGTCGAGGAAATAGGGTCATAGACGAAGCTGCTAAGGCCCAAGTGAAGTACAACAAACTATGCAAAAAGATTCATGACTTCGAGGTCGAGCATCTGGAGATACACGAGACAGATATGAAACTAATCAATGAATTGAGGGAATTGGCTATCAAATATAATGAAAGGTTGGAGTATGTGGATCTGGATGAGAAGACAAGGAAGAGAGTCTCTGACTGTCAGAATGTCGAGGGAAGCGAAGGAGGGCATCTAGCAAGGGTATACCATCTATTGGGCATGCGCGAACTGGGGAATCTGATCTATGGAGCCAGGAAGATCAAGCCCGTGGAAGGTCCTTCTGGGACCAAGTATATTAGATTTATTTGCTTTATCAAATATAATAAGGACAAGTGCCATTAGTGACTTATCTTATCTTAGTGTCGTTTTAGATTCATCTATTTTTACATTAATGAAATGAGGCAATTTTTGGCACTTAAGTTCTCCAAATCAACTTGTCGCTAGGCCTACCTCGGGCACAACGAGGCTCCCAAATTAGGACGCGTATTTACACTTCCACAATATGTGTTTAAATACTGCAAATACTATTTTTAGAACTTTTACTAACTTGGCGACCTTTTGTTTTTCTTTCTTTTTTGATTATTCCCATTCCCCAAGGTTGGTTCGCACATACTGGCATCATTAGCTTACCATACTAGATCCAGGGGCCCTCCACCTTCTCCTCCTCCAAGTCCACCATAGGGCAAAGGAAAAGCAAAGATGGACGATATAAACGGCATCAGAAAGGACAACACTACACATGTTGAGAATGCAGAAGCTTCCGATGGTCAGGGTACTCAGGCCCCAAATGATGTAGTTTCGCGACCTGAGCAGAAAATACTTGAACTTCAGGGTGAGCTTGAGCAGGTCTGTAGCTTGGAAAATCTCTCCCTCACACTGAACATCCCAGATATCAATCACCCAAATACCCAGAACCATGTACCACCTCAGAACACATCCAACAAACGCCCGCAGAATCCTCCCGCACCTCACCAGTATACAACATATCCTCAAAATCAACATCTCCCTCCTCAATACCAGCAAACCACCTATCATACTCCTCAAAATACCCCACAAATTATCCCCGAACCCCAAAACTCAACTAATGATCATCACTATACCCAAACTCCTGGCATTCACCAGAACAACCCCATATACGTGGAAAACTACCTCACTCCACTCAACCAATCTCCTATACACCAGAATCCACCGAGAAGGACCTGCTCATCAACAACATGGTTGAGGAACTCAAGAAGCTGACGAGTCGAGTTCAGGGTGTTGAAGGAGGTAAAGGGATAGAAGGTCTAAATTACGAGGATTTATGCATGCAACCAGGTATGGAACTGCCGGAGGGTTACAAACCTCCCAAGTTCGAATGTTTGATGGAACAGGTAATCCCAAGGTTCATCTTTGAACTTATTGTGACAAGCTCGTGGGGTCGTAAAAGATGAAAGGAATCGCATGAAGTTGTTCATGAAGAGCCTTACTAGAGATGCCATGTCTTGGTACATAATCCAGTATCCTAAGAAGTGGGCTAATTGGGTGAGCACGGCGTCAGAACCTGAAGAAGAAGACAACTAAGATTTTCCGCGAGTATGCTACTCGATGGAGGTCAGAAGAAGAAAATGTTAGGCCGGTGTTAGATGAGGAACAGATGAACAAGTTCTTTGTCAGGGCACAAGATCTGCAATATTATGAAAGGCTAATGGTTATCGAGAATCATAAGTTCTCCGATATCATCAAGCTCAGAGAAAGGATTGAGAAGGGTATTAAAAGCAGGATGGTGACGAATTTCGAGGCACTGCAGGCCACGAACAAAGCATTTCAATCAGGTGGCATATCAAAGAAGAAAGAAGTGGGAACAGTAATGGTTGCCCAAGGTCTGAAAACTCCCTTTGTGTACCAAACGCCTCTACCCACATATCATCCCTCACCTCCCAGATATTCCCAACCTGCTACTGCCTACCATACTTATAATTCCCAACCATCCTACTATCAGTCACCTCCAACTCGTCCAAACTACCAAAAACCCAAGCCTAATTTAGACAGCAAACCACCTAGACAGTACATCGCTATTGCTGAACCCATTGACCAATTATACGAAAGGTTGAAAGCTGCTGGATGTGTCACCCCTATTCCCGCTGTGGAAATGGAGAATTCATCTCAACGGGTAAATCCAAACAAAACCCATGCATACCATTCCTGTCACGACCCAAAATCCATAAGGTCGTAATAGCGCCGGACACCACTGTCAGGCAAGCCAATCATTAAATGGTTAAGTTAAATTTCCTGTTTTAGCATTTTTGAAATCATTACCTTTAACTTTATTACATAATAACTGAATAAAATCCACTAATTAAATACAATAGTTTAATATTGCATTTTAATAAAACACATCCCAGAACCCGGTGTCACAAGTGCATGAGCAAATTTCTAAGAATTAAACAGATACTATAATGCTTGTCCGAAATACAACTGGACAAGGAATTTAAAATTAAAATAAATACATCTGAGGGAGACTTTGTCAGCTGCGGATTGCCTCAGGATGATGCAGCTCGCCTAAGTCCCCAAGCCGGCCACATCGATGTGAAAGTACTTGTGCATTAATGCACAGCAAGTGTAGCATGAATACGAAAACAACGTGTAATCAGTAAGTATCCCGCCTAACCTCAGAGAGTTAGTGACGAGAGGTCGAATTTGACACTTGCTAGAGGTCAATTTAACATAATCGAGTGAGACACTAAGCATGAATATCATAGGCAATTTAATAAAAATATGGGATAAGGAATATCAATTCTTCTTACATTTAACACTTTAACACCTCGTCATTGCAGTTGACAAATTTGAAATTTCCAGGCCAATAAACATGTATAAATCACAGGAAAGTACGCAGCAATTACAATGCGCAAGAAATGCCGAGGGTCGAATGACACCGACCAACAATAATAAAATGTGCACTGCCGAGGGTCGAACTGCTCGAACCATAGATGCATCTATTTTCCCTGCTCGTGAATCGTCATCTGACACAGTCACATATAAATAATAGAGATATCCTGCTCGCGAATCATCCATGCAACTCAGGTGCTCATATATACACACATTCACATAGTTAATCCGCATTCTCATCAGGAAACCAGTTTCTCAAGGAAATGACAAAATTCTCTTTAAATGAACATGAGGATAGTATTTAAATCATTTCTGGAAATTCACTTGCCGAGTTTAATAATGTTTAAATATTATAACTTTGTCAGGAACACAGTTATCCACGGAAGAATCAATTTTCTTTCTAAATGATTAAGAGAAGTAAACTCTAACCTCCTTAGGTAGTCAATTACTAATTCTCTAGTATTAACAGTCTAATATTATTGGCAAAATCACAAATACAAGACGTAAGGCATGCTAGTGGGTCCTGGACTACCCGGACACAAGCATAATAGTAGCTACGGATGGACTCCCGTCACCTCGTACGTACGTAGCCCTCGAAAATGGTAGCACATAATTAATTAGTTCACCTATGGGGAAAATTCCCCCTCACAAAGTTAGAAAGGAGACTTACCTCGCTCCGAAATTCCATAACCGGCCTCCAAACCCTTCCGACGACTACAATTGATGCACAACGTCCCAAAACAATCAAAATAACGGGCAAACCAATGAAAATATACTCTAAAACTTATGATGACTCAATTTATCTAAATTCCCTATTCCGCTAGTTGACAAAAATGCCCTCGGGCACACGTGCCCGGATTCAAAAAATTCTCGAAGATAAATTCTACCCATAGCTTTACTAACTCAAATATATAATTTACTCTAATTTTCATGCTCAAATTCGTGGTAAAAATCTAAAATACCAATTTCTAGGTTTTCTTCCAAATTCCATAATTTTCACAATTCTCTATACTTAAATCCGAACCTAAACCATGTATTTAACTTTAATTGAGTTGGGATGACTTACCTTGTGATACTTGAAGAAAATCTTCCCTTGAAGCTCTCCACAATCGCACATGCCAAATGAAAATAGGAGAAGAAATGGCCAATTTCCCATTTTAAAACAATCTGCCCAGGCCCGAATTCCGCAACTGCGGTCTCCCTCTCGCACCTGCGCACCCGCAGGTGCGCCCGATATCCTGAACCTACGGATCCCTTCTTCTCCAGCCGGCTCCGCACCTGCGCCCCATTATCTGCATCTGTGCCCGCAGGTGCGGAAATTCAATCGCAGCTGCGGCCCCAACCAAGCCAGCCCAACTCTCGCATCTGCGGCGCCAAAGTCGCTACTGCGGTTTGCACCTGCGGCCAAATCCTCGCAGGTGCGGTTGCACCAGACACCAGTAGTTCAGCTCCTCTTCAAACTTCAAATTTGATCAGTTAACCATCCGGACTCCACCCGAGGCCCCCGGGACCCCGTCCAATTACACCACCCTATTCCAAAACACAATGTGGACTTGTTCGAGGCCTAAAATCACATCAAATAACATCGAAACAATGAATCACTTTCCAATTCAATATTTATGAACTTAGAAATTTCAAAATTCTACATCCGACGCTGAAACCTATCAACCCACATCCGGGTGACCCTAAATTTTGCATGCAAGTCACATTCAACACTACGGACCTGCTTCAATTTTCGAAATCGCATTCCGACCCCGATATCAAAATTTTCACTTCCGGTCGGATTTCTCAAAAACCCTCAAATTTTCTATCTTTAGCCAAATGACCTCAAAATAACCTACGAACATCCGAATTTACTTCCGATCGCGCCCCCAACTCCAGAATCACAATACATAGCCATTCCCAGACTCGGAATCCCAAACAGACATCTATATCACTGAAATGTCTTTCGAACCAGACTTATGAAATTCCTTTTAAAATGTTGACTTCCACAATATACGCCGAAACGCTCCCGGGTTACCCAAAGTCCGATCCAAACATACACCCAAGTCCGAAATCATCATACAAACCCACTGGAACTTTCAAATATTGATTCCGAGGTCGTTTACTCAAAATTCCAATCTTAGTCAATTCTTCCAACTTAAGGATTCCGAAATAAGAATTTTCTTTCCAAATTAACTCTAAACTTCCCGGAATAAAATCCCGACCACACCTACAAGTCATAATACCTTAAATGAAGCTACTCATAGCCTCAAACTGCCGAACGACGCTCTAGAGCTCAAAATGACCGATCGGGTCATTACAATTCCGGTATGAAAGGACACACTATTGACGAGTGCCGCACATTGAAAGACAAAATCCAGACACTGATTGATAATAAGGTCATACATGCGAAGGAAGTTGCACCCAACATTTGCAACAATCCCCTCCCAGATCATAGGGGCGAAGAGATCAATGTGATATAAACTGATGAAGAGTGGGATCCCGAGGGATCAATTGGGCTTATCCGAGAAGGTGACGATCCTAAAAAACCTGCAGTCATGCTCAATCCTATTGTGGTGCAAGTACAGCCGCCGGTTGAAGTAGAAATAGTCACATCGGTTCCTTTTGAGGTACAAGTAGAACCACATGCAGCCACACCTTTTCCATTTGAGGTGGAAGTAGCCACACCCTTCACAGTGACGGTGGCAACCACACCGCCCTTCAGTACCAATGATGTATCTTGGGATTATGTGGACGAATCTAGAAGAAAGGGAAAAGAGAAAATGGAAGAATCTGGCGCTGCACAGGGAATGAACAGAACGGGAAGGGTTTATACATCGAAACATTTGGGAGAAACCAGTAAGCAGGCCTCCAGCAAACCGCTCGTTATTGAGAGTGGTCCTGATGACCTATGGAGGAAGGTACATGCAAGGGAGTATTCCGTTGTTGATCACCTGAACAAGACTCCCGCCCAGATATCTATCCTGTCATTGCTGCAAAGTTCTGAGGCACACAGGAATTCTCTAATGAAGGTTTTGAATGAAGCGTATGTGCCCAACAACATCACTAGTGGAGAAATGGCCAATATGGTGGGGCAAGTGCTAGAAAGCTAAAAAATCACTTTCCATGAGGACGAGATGCCACCTAAAGGGTTGAATCACAACAGGGCACTACACATCACAATGTAATGTGAAGACAAGTTTATTGCAAGAGTTTTGATTGACAGAGGATCCAGACTCAACATTTGCTCATTGACAACACTGAAGAGGTTGGGAAAAGGCCTACATGAGATACGAGAGGGAACTATGAACGTGAAAGCATTCGATGGGTCTCAAAGGGATACCATTGGAGAAACTAACCTCTGCCTGCAGATGGGTCCTACATGGTTTGATGTTGAATTTCATGTACTAGACATATCTGCCTCCTAGAATCTGCTATTGGGATGACTATGGATACATGCCACTGGGGATGTAGAATCTACTTTGCACCAGGATGTGAAGTTCGAGTGGAACGATCAAGAAGTAATCATCCATTGAGATGGGAGCAACCCCATCTACAACAGTCAGACTATTCCGGTGGTTGAAAATAGGAGAAAGTTAGGTGGAGAAACCTACCATCGTATCGAGTGTGTTAACACAACCGAGAAGGATAATTGGTGGAGTAGCAAGATAGAAAGCATGCTAGCATAGAGAGGGTACGAGCCCGGCAAGGGGCTTAGTAAAAATATTCAGGGTATCTAGAGCCAATACAGCCAAAGTGCCATGGTACCACTTTTGTGATGGGATATCAATACACCTGGCAAGAATATCGAAATTGGTCACCACCGTGGCATGGTCCATACTACCCTCTCGAGCAACCCGTGCCACACTTAAGTCAGACTTTCCATCAGGCCTATATCATATGGGGATCAGAGGAAGAACAAGCGTTGGCGGAATAAGGAATCTATTCTTGGAAGATGATGACATGGACTGTTGTGTGATCGTCGAGGAGAGGGAGGAGGAAGGCCTTACTATCCAAGTTGTGGGGAGAGGAGCATTCCTCAAGAACTGGATTGTTAGACCATCAAGGGACGGACGAGTCCCGGGGTAGCAAGGCTGAATATCATTGTTTACCTTTTATGAAAAATCATTTCCACTTTGCATTTTGTTTTAAATAATATCTTCAATGTTCCCAAAACGTTATTTGAGTTATTGAAAGTCATTTTGTTTGACGCTTTAAATGACTCGATTTTTTATTATTACTACTTTTTCTCTCATGTTTTTACCCCTACAACATTACTATTTCCTATCTTGATGAACCGACTATTGTGACATGTAATGAGACAACGAGACAACAAAACAAAAGGACAGTGATTAAGAAGAAGAGGATGCAATACCTGAGGAGATCCTCAGAGAAGTAGAAAATTTTGGGAACAAACCTAAGTCCAACCTGGACGAAACTGAGATAATGAACTTGGGAGATTCTGAAACCGTCAAGGAAACCCGCATCAGCATCCACTTGTCACCGTCAGAGAAATAAGAATAAACTCAGTTCCTGAAAGAATATGAGAAATCTTTGCATGTTCATACGATGATATGACCGGACTAAGCACATCCATTGTGACCCACAAGTTGCCCATAAACCCAATGTGTCCGCCACTAAAGCAGAAACTCAGGAAATTCAAGCCAGACATGAGCTTGAAAATCAAAGAGGAAGTTACTAAGCAGATCAAAGCCAAGGTCCTCAGGGTAGTTGAATATCGAACCTGGTTAGCCAACATTGTGCCAGTTCCGAAGAAGGACGGGAAAGTCATAGTTTGTGTCGATTATCGGGATCTCAACAGAGCCAGCCCAAAGGATGATTTTCCGCTGCCGAATATATACATTCTGATCGACAATTATGCCAAGAATGAACTCCAGTCCGTTGTAGATTGCTTCGTAGGTTACCATCAGATCTGGATGGACGAGGAGGACGCCGAGAAAACAGCTTTCATTACACTATGGGGAGTGTATTGTTACAGGATGAAGCCAAAGGGAAATTCTCTCCCAACCGGCAAGGTCCTTACATGGTTCACAGAGTACTGACAGGATGAGCACTCACACTTGCAAAGATGGATGGGGAAATTTGGCCAAAGCCAATCAATTCAGATGCACTCAAGTGATATTATGTGTAAAATCATCTTATGCTCTTCTATATGATGTAAATTGAACTACGCTCGACCTGATTCCCGTTTAAGAGGGGATACATAGGTAGCCTTGTGGGTTCGGTCACAATTCAATAACATTTCTATCAAAAATCGGGGAAGAATTTTGAGGAGGACCCTCAAAATTCTACAGTAGAGAAAGTCGCAATGTCTCTGATCGTGTCACGGTTACTGATTTATCTAGCTAATTTCTAAACTATATATTACTATATCTTTTAAAGTTATGCATGCATGCACGCTTTGAAATAAACTCTGCTTTAGCAAATTCTACCCCAATAGTTTGAACAGGATCTTCAGACGGAGCAGAGCAAATCAAGCAAGCAAAGGCACGAACCAACCTCCCCCCGCAAACTCACAAAAATTTCTTTGAATGCAGGACTATATCATCATGATAAACACAGTCGCAACAACACAACCGCTATGCACGAAACACATTATCAGCTAAGAACACCGCACTCTTACTCCTCTCTCTCCATGTGACTAAGCATTGTCCCAAACCTTGCATGAGGCTAAGCCCTGCCTCCCACTTGCATAAGGATAAGTATTGCCTTCACCTTGCATAAGGCTAAGTACTGACTTCTCTTTGCATGGGACTAAGCCATGTCCCGAATCTTGCATGAGGCTAAGCCCTGCCTCCCACTTGTATAAGGCTAAGCACTACCTTCTCCTTGCATGGGACTAAGCCCTGTCCCAAACTTTTCACAAGACTAAGCTCTGTCTCCACCTTGCATTAGGCTAAGCTCTGCCTCCCATTTTCAGAAGGCTAAGCACTGCCTTCTCTTTTCATGGGACTAAGCCCTGTCCCGAATCTTGCATAAGGCTAAGCACTGACTTCACTTTGCATGGGAGTAAGCCATGTCCCGAATATTGCATAAGGCTAAGCACTGCCTTCACTTTACATGGGACTAAGCCCTGTCCCTAATCCTGCATAAGTATAAGCACTGCCTTCTATTTGCATGAGACTAAGCTATGTCTCATCCTTGCATGAGACTAAGCTCTGTATCCACCCTGCATGAGGCTAAGCTTTACCTCCCATTTGCATAAGGCTACACACTGCCTTCACTTTGCATGGGACTAAGCCTTGTCCCGAATCTTGCATAAGGCTAAGCATTGCCTTCCCTTTGCATATGACTAAGCACTGTCCCGAATCCCGAACGAGACTAAGCGATGTCTCTCGTGCATTATTCTTCTCTCTCGGGCTAAGCTCTTCCCTCAACTCCATACAAGACTAAGCCTTGTCTTTTCGCTTCTAGCATTATGTCTTTGTACCTCATGGGCTGAAATATCGCCAACTTGTCCGAAGGCGTCATAGTCTGAAGGAACCATCATCATAGTCGGAAGACGCCATGCCATGGCCTAAGGATCTCTCGAACTTGCATATCATTATTCAAAGGCGTCATGTTTGGAGGAACTATTTTCATGGCCCGAGAACACCATTTATTGGTCTACGAATCCTTTACCGCGCAATTCATGGCCTGGGACATCATAGTCTAAAGACGTCATCCTCAACCGTCCAAAGACAATTCTCATGGTCTGAAGGGAATTTGTATCATGTTTATATTTATGCAAAGTTATACGTATATGTTTGCAGTGCATATTTTGATTTCCAGATAACCCGATGAATATCCATTATCCCAACAGGAGCAATCCCGCTCCAGTTCATGCATACTATCTCAAACTCGACCGCTCATTTTATCCATTTCACCTATTCGAAACCTTGTATCCGTCATCGGTATATTTCGCCGGTGGATCCATACCTACACACGGCCTTATTCCTATAAAATCAGGGATATGTAGGCAGCTCAAAAACCAGAGTGCGGCCTATGTTTCTCAAATCACTCTATTCGGTCAAAATTGGCCATCATATCTTTACCCGATAACTCTTCCATCCTTCCCGGGGTAATGAGGGGCAACTGTTGATACCCAATTTTTCCCTATATTATTTTCAAAATGCATATATATCTTCAAAACAATGCATTAGCATCAATTAATATTTTTCCATAATTTTTAAAGGATTTTTAATTAATTTATCCCAGTATTTTATTATCAAAATAATTATTAATTGCATCACAAATGATTTTATAATAATTTTATTGCTTAATTTTCATCATTTATATTTACATTAAGCTTTAATTATTTTATGAATAACCATACTTACATCTTCAGGTTATAATTGCAATAACTTTGCAATAATAGCCCATATGTGCATAATTATTTTATTTTACAAGAAAATGACCTTTTATATTTTTATAATATTAAGTAACTATTTTAAATCATTTTCATGAATAAATAGCATTTTATTTTATCATTTATTAGCCATTTATAAATTATATTATCAAATTAATTGGGTATTTAACTTACAACCTCTTTTAATTTTTGGACCTTAGCCCAATTTCCACCCCAGCCCAATTAAATTAACCCATTACCCACAACCCAAATCCTATAACCCAATTCTTTGAACCAGCCCAAACCCAGATTAAATCCTAGTCGTTGATCCTAGAAGATCAACGGTCCAGGATCCCTTACCTTTTTTAATTAACCAAACCACCCCCAAACCCTACTCATTCTTCCAGAACCGCCGTCATTGAAATCCTCTTTTCCTCTCTTATCTCTCTCACCCTCCTTCTAACCCTAGCCCGCCATCACCAAAATCCCTTCGATCCATGGGTTTCTTCTTCGATTCTAGGCCTTATCCAGCCTCCTATCACTACTGGTTGTTCTACTTTCATGTTATTTGATTGAATCTCAAAGAGATCCGAACAGACTTGGTTCAAATCCCTCGTTCTCTTGATGAATCCATCCGTGTTGACTCCTATGTTTGTGAGTACTAATATCTTCATGTTCATGGCTTCAAATCTCTGGTTCAAACCAGATTTTTCTCACCTCTGTTTATTTTTTTTACATAACCTAACTATTTCTAGCAAGATTCGTTCAAATCTCTTAGATGTAAAGCGGTTTGAGTTTTGTTTGTCACTTTTCCTTTAAGATTCTGCTGTTTTTCTATTATTGTTAATCGATTTTCGTTTTCCCTAAAAGCTAGGGTTTCAATTTTCTTTAATAGATTTCTGCAAAATATTTCAAAATTTTAAATGTTTAACTCCGATTTTCTTTACTTTTTTGATTGGTTCTCATATTTATGTCTGCACGCCCTAGGGTTTTTCAATCATTCTATTGTTTGCTATAATGGCTACCCGTTTACTTTGGCCCTGTCAATTAAAAGGGGTTAATTGATTTATTTGCCTAATTAGGGTCTGAGATTCTGTTTTCTTTTAAAGTTGATTTCTCTTTGAAGATTTTTACCTATTCTTTCCTTATACGTGATTCATGATTGGTACTACTTTCCTTAATTGTAGTACTGACCTGATTTCTGGGCTTTGATTATTGTGACCGGCCTATGAATGGTCTCTGGATTTATTTCTTATCTTATTAAACCTCAATCTTGTCTGATAATTGATTTCGTGTGAGATTCTCCTTAATTTAAGTGACATTTTCAGGATTCTGTTCTCTTAATTGATTGGTGTTTCGCCCTAATTAATTGGTTAATTGATTTTGCATACCTTATTTATGTGCCGTTGATTTCCCCGCCTTATTGGGTTTACCCTGCTGTATGCTATATAAACTTTTCATTATTTAAAGCACAGACACACGCTGAGACACTTACAAACTTATACTTACACACTTACACTCACACAACTTAAGTTCTTTCTATCACTCTGATTTGCTGCGTTGCCTAGCCGGCTGAAAGCCAAGGCTAGACTCTTGGATTCAAACTTCCATCCCCTTCTTGTTTACTCTTTCCCCTAACTGGTATGCCTTAATTCTTGTTATCTTGTTCTATTCTATATGCTTTGTAGTCAGTTTATTATAGACCTCAATATGCTTATATTTTGATACCTAATTCCTGGCTATCTCTTTCTCAACTACTATGCCTTAGTTCTTTTTATCTTGTGTTGTTCCATGTGAATTATATGATTAGTTTATTTCAAACCTCGACATGCTTCTGTTTTCCATATAGTTCCTGTTTATTTCTCTCTCAACTAGCATGCCTCAATTCCTGTTAATCTACTTTGTTATGTGTGCCTACCTTAGCATGTTTCTGTCTTATCCATGGTTTATGTTTACCTCTTTCTAGACTAGTATGCTTTGGTTCTTGTTCTATGTGTTTGTTTGTTTAGATACTTCAAACTTCAGCATGCTTTATTTTTTAACACACGCCTATATGATTTCACTTAGTGACAAAGCTTATTAAGATATCTCTAATAATGTGAAACTATGTTGTATGTTCCCTGCCCTGCCAACATGTGTAGCCAATCATGTTTGTTAGTTCAAAGTGTCCCTGATCTTTGTAAATAATTTTAAGTACTAGTATGAATATTTAGTTTAAATAAGTACTAATCTGTTTAAAACTATGTGATTGTTTGTTTCTTGGCTCAGTTCTGTTTGCAACCATGTGATCTGAACCTATTCACTTCTGAAAATTAAATTGTTTTTTCCTAAAAATTGTCCCCCTACCCTTTATATATTGTTTTCAACTTCTACTCTTAGTTATCTAGGTTCCTACCACCCCCAATATGAGCATTTCCTAGGGTCCTTGAGACTCCTCCAAACTCTGACACATTGGGGATGGTCTTTCGATCTTTTACAAACTGTTTATTTGCATAAGGTTCTGGTGTGAGCATTGCCCGGGGTCCCTGAGGCCCTTGGGAACTTTAACACACCAGAAGCCTATTTGTGTATCATGGATAGACTATCTGTATACTTAAGACTTGCTTGAAGGCCTGGTTTCCAGGTTAACATTGGGCCTGCAAAGGCTCCCTATAGTGTAATGATTAATATTATCTAATTTATTTGTATTGGGCTGTAATAATGTAATAATACTTGTAATGAACAGATATTGGGGTTATTAGTAAAAGCTGGGAGATGGGTTTCTATATATCTTTGTTCAAACTTGGGGTTGAAATCCAGGCTATAGGTCCATTGTATTGATTTCTTATGTGCATTTAGAGATTCTGTCCATAGGGTTCCCTTCTGCCTGTTTATGACTCCGAACTTTCCTATTTTGGCATATTAGAAATCCTGCATATAGGTCTTTTATAATTCTACATTAGAATCCATATTCATAGGATCTACGCATATTCTCAATCTCAATGTGCATTAGAGATCATGTATATAGGATCTTCTTTGCATAAATTTTGTGGACTTGCCTGACAACTTGTTAACGTTTCTGCCCACATAGAAATCATGCCTATAGGATCTATTTAATTCTGCAAATTAGAAACCATGTCTATAGGAAATAAATAAATTAGTTCTAACACATAAAAATCATTTCTATAGGAGTTAACTGATTCTGCAAATTTGAAACCATGTCTATAGGAAATAAGTAAATCTGTTTCAGCACTTAGAAATCACGACTATAGGAGTTAACTAATTCTGTGAATTAGAAAGCATGTCTATAGGATCTAAAGGATAAAACCTTGTCTGTTAAAATCAGTAACTCGGTTATAAACTATGGTTTAATTAACAATATTAGATACCATGCCTATAGGATTTCATTCTGGTTATCACTTAGGCAAACTTATAGGAATTTTGGGGTTAAAGAAAAACTGTGATTTATTACTGCTTGAAATATGCTCAGATTCGGAGTTTTAACAAAATCAGTAGGCAAACTGATAGGTACCGTTGTCCGCTTTAATAAAGTTGTTACCTTATATTTTGTTTATGCTCACCTAGATATCCTTCCTATAGGATCCTAAATCGTTAAAGTTGTCTGTTTGAATTGCGTGCATTTGTTGTTTACCTGTGGAGGTTAACATGAGCCCTTATTTGCTGCTTATGTGACAGTCCTATCTGATTTTTGTTTGTCGCTTAGCTTTCTCACTTTTTAAGCAACATAGGTCAGTCTAGAACTACCTTAAATAGAGGTCCTACACACCTCCAGGACCATAGGTAAGGGACGGGTAGTGCACGCATAAGGTATGATTTAGAAGCTACTAGTACGCTTAGGTAATAACTGAAAGATAGTGTAGTAAAGGAGATGATGACATGTGCGCTAATACTATGTGTAGCACCCCAACTTGGGGAAAGTTACCAAGTATTGCATGGAAATGATCCTATAGGCTAGGAAACTTAGGACCCCTTTAATTCCTACTTTAAAAATAATAGTTTTCTAAATTGCTTTATTTTCCTTTAAAGACTAATTCGCTTAATTAAGTTCGGTCGGGACCCACCGTTGTGGACCTCGAGGGGTGCCTAACACCTTCCCCTCAAGTTAATTTCGAGCCCTTACTCGATCTCTAGTAATGCAAACTAGTTTTATGAGTTATTTTCTTTAGGTGCCCTAACGCACCATAATCCATTAAGTGGCGACTCTTCAAATCTCATATTCCATCTCAAAAGGAAGGGAGTTGTCTCACTAATGTCGAAACCCGATTTTGCGAGAAAAAAGGGGGCGTGGCATATCTTACAGGGCCTTTCCATGAAGAGGCCTCTGGATTTGGTAAAACACAACATGGACTCTACATTATGCACATGCCTCCTTCCGTACCATCTACTTCACTTACTTCTTCCCTCACTTCATCTACTTTTACTTGTTCAAGTACATCTACCTTTCCTGCTTACAATAGACATAATGTGGAGTGTTTTGTTGCTTCTCATTCTTCTGTTCTATTTGTAAATACCAATCATATGAATAAAATGAACACTCTTTGGCATAGCAGATAGGGACATATTCCATTTAGTCATTTGAAATCTATTTCTTCTATTGCTTCTGTGCTTTCTTGTAAACAAGACTTCATTTGCTATATTTGTCCAATGGCATGGAAAACCATGTTACCCTTTCCAAATAGTAAAATTCACAAAAATTCTCCGTTTTAACTAATACACATTGACACTTGGGGCCCCTATCATGTTCCTACACATGATGGATGCAAAAACTTTCTAACAATAGTTGATGATTTTACACGAACTACTTGGACTCATTTGCTGAAAACTAAATCAAATGCATTTCTAATACTAAAAGCTTTTATTTCTATGGTCCAAACTCAGTTTCACACCAAAGTTTTGACTATAAGGTCTGACAATGCTTTAGAGTTGGGCTCCAGTTCTTCTACTTCTTCTTTCTTTATAGAACAAGGTATTGTCCATCATACTTCCTGTCCATACACCCCTCAAAAGAATGGGGTGGTGGAAAGGAAGCATATATATCTTCTTGAAACATCCAGATCCCTTCTCTTTCATTCCAAAGTTCCCATGAAATACTGGGGGAAATGAGTTCTCACTGCCACTTACTTGATAAACAGATTTCCTTCTAAGCTCCTTCAAAATAAATCTCTTATGAATTGCTTTTTGGTGCAACTCCTTCTTATGCTCATCTCAGGGTATTTGGTTGTCTTTGCTATGCATCTAAGCCTCATGCCCACAGAGATAAGTTTACTAGTAGGTCTATCCCTGCAGTCTTTATGGGGTACCCTTTTGGGGAAAAAGGTTACAAACTTCTTAGCTTAGAAACTAAATCCTTTTTTGTTTCTAAAGATGTAGTGTTTCATCAATCCACCTTTTGCTATGCAAGCTTTTTCATCCTCTTCCGCTGATTCCTTTCCTCTTAAAGTCCTTTGTCACTTCATTTTCCTTACTTCTTCTTCTTCGGATGTTCCTACTTCCTCTCCTTCTATTTATGTCCCAACATCTTCTTCTTCTCATCTTCCTACAACTTCTCCTACTTATCCAGATTCATTCTCTCTTCCATATAGATCTACATATATCCCTTCGCCTATTAATGAACCTGATTTCTCACCTATTCATTCTGGATCTAATTCTAGTTCATTCCCTATTTATGCACCTGTTCTCTCCTCTATTCCTGAATCTGTCTTCCCTACTACAGTACCTCTAAGAAAATCCACTAGAACACATGTTACACCTTCATACCTGAATGATTATATTTTCACATCAGTCACCACGACTTTTTCCCAATACCCTAATTCCAAGTCTTTGGATGCACAATCTTCATCACATACAGTATTATCTGAACCTCATACCTATTCTCAAGAAGCTTTAGTTCCTGAATGGAAAGAAGCAATGAGAAAGGAGTTTGAGGCCCTTGAGGCTAATAATACATGGTCTGTTGTTCCCTTGCCTAATGGGAAGAAGGCCAATGGGTGCAAATGGGTGTACAAAGTGAAATTTAAAGAAAATGGATCACTAGAAATGTATAAGGCTAGGTTGGTAGTGAGGTGTGACACACAAATTGCTGGGGTAGATTATAATGAGACCTTTTCACCGGTGGTCAAAATGACCATTGCGAAGTGCCTCATTGCAGTAGCCGTAAAGAACCAATGGACATTATTCCAACTTGATGTCAATAATGCCTTCCTCCATGGGGACTTGGATGAGGAAGTGTACATGAAATTGCCCCAAGGTGTTTTTGTTGATTCTTCTCCTGCTTCTACTCAGCCATATGTTTGTAATCTCCAAAAATCTCTCTATGGGCTTAAACAGGCTTCTTGACAATGGTATGCAAAACTTTCTAGTGCTTTGTGTTCAAAAGGGTTTGTTCATTCGCTCAATGATTACAATTTTTTTACAAAAAGAACTACCAGTTCTATGGTTTTGTTGGTTGTTTATGTAGATGATATCATACTTACTGGGGATGATATTTCAAAAATTGTAGATTTGAAATCTTACCTTGATGACCAACTTAGAATCATAGATTTGGGACAACTAAACTACTTTTTGCGTATTGACGTTGTTTCCACTCATTCTGGTCTTTTACTAAATGAAAGGAAATTTGTAGTGGATCTCTTATCTAAACATAATTGCAATGATGTGTCTTCTGTTGTTTCTCCTATTGAATTGAATTTGAAATTGAAAGCTGATGATGGGGCATTACTTTCTGACCAAGAGAAGTATAGAAGCCTTGTTGGAAAGTTTAATTTTCTTACTTATACTAGACTTGACTTGAGTTTTGTTGTACAACATCTCAGTCAGTTCCTTCAGGCTCTTGGGTTCCTCATTTAGCTATAGCATTACATTTATTGGCGTTATCTTAAGGGTATAGTTGATTATGGTATTCTTCTCAACAATTCTTCTGATTTTACCTTGCAAGGGTACTGTGATAGTGACTGTGCTGCTTGCCTAGATTCCCGTAAGTTTGTTACATGGTTCTTTGTTTTTCTTGGTGGTAGTCATATATCTTGGAAGTCAAAAAATCAACCAGTGGTCTCCCTTAGTAGTGATGAAGCTGAGTATCATGCTCTAAGTAAATTGGTAGTAGAACTGACTTGGTTGACTCACTTACTAGCTGATTTGGGCGTTGAAAGAGTGGCTCATGTGTTTATTTTTTGTGTTAAACACTCTTCTTTACACATTGCTCGTAATCCTGTATTCCATGAACGAACCAAACTCATCGAAGTTGATTGCCACTTTGTACGAGGAAAGTTATCTGAAGGCTTGATTGATTTGCATCATGTTAGCAACTCCAACCAACTGGCAGACATTTTAACTAAGCCTCTGACTGGGATAGCTCACCATGGTTTTCTCTCCAAGTTGAAGGTGCTCCCCCCCCCCCCCCCCCCAACTTGCAGGGGGGAGGGGGTAGATAACAAGAACTCAATATGGTAAAATTTTGTATTAGTTATATGAGCTGAGGCCCAAAATGTAATTATTGGTAGTGTTGTAGTTAGGCCCAATTTGTTGTAAGTATTGTTTCTTCAGTTGAGACCTGACCCATGACACATTGTATATAAATGTAGGGGCCACATCCAGAACCTTCAGACGGTCATTTTCCTCTATACAAAAATATCTCTCGATGTTGTTTCTCTTTCTCATCTGCTCCGCTCTTTTTACATTTCATTCGGCAAATTCGACCTTCCAATGAGCTTAACTTGACTACTCCTAATAAGAAAAACAAAATCAGAAGAATGATTTGGTAGAAGACTCGTAAGAGATTAAAACTTCCACCCTGGTTTATTAATCAATCTTATCCTTTAAGTATTCAACTGAGACATTGGAGATTGAGAAAACTACAAAATTATGCATACAATTTACCAGTACATTGGCATTTTGTTAATTCTATAAATGTTAGTGCTTTGTATTAGCAATGTGAATGGCTTTAGAAGTTATCCGTTTAATATTTCGTTTTTGGATCTGCAAATTGTGACTGAACACTATTTACTTTCCACAAAAAAAATATTTGAGTTATTCGGTCGTTGACTCTTTCTTCTCATTTCTCTTTTTATTTGGTTGTTGAAAAAATTATGGAAGAAATTTGAAAAAGAAAACGGATTTTTTTATTCATGAATAAATATTATCCTTTATAATGCACATCACTATATTTTATTTCAAAGAAGAAAAACTTATCAGCTTTTGAATTGATCACGCTGTAAAAAATTTCTGGCGAAGAAATTTCTGGAAAAAAAAAAGTGAATAGAATTTTCGAATTAAAAGTTTTTAAACTGTCAATCCTCATGAATCTCAGTTAGAATCGATAATGGTAATGTTCTATTGACCAAGTTTTAAGAAATATCCTCACAAGAGTGTTATTCGCTTTTGTGCTGAATTTTTAAATATCAAAAGAATTTAAACTGATAAAAATATCGTAGGTAATGTTTTACCAAAAAAATGTTAACCTTTTCTTGAAACGAATTAATGAGTAAAATAGGGGGTAAATCCTAACCAAAAATAATTAATTCTAGATCGAGGGATATTGAAAAGGACAAATCTGAAATAGTGAATTTTGCGAAGTCGCCAAGATTTTAGAAGGCGGTAAGTAAAATAATGGGCTTGCATTCTCAATACAATCGCTCTATAATACATGATAAAGGAGAGCGAGAAAGTATACCATTAACGGCTACTGATTGCATCTTTATTGATTTAATGATGAAGATTACAAAGATGTGGAACAAGGTTGTGGACCTTATCTCGAGTTCCCCCTTGATTACCTTTAGAGAAAGTTCTAAAAGAAGAAGAGAGAATCGAAAAGAACCCCCCTGCTATCATTCTCTTAACCTCTATATATACTAGGTGTCCCCCCTGACCCAGCGGTCCTTAGCCAAAGTGCTTCATTCCGTTATCTATATCTTAGGTCGACCTCCCTAGACGCTTTAGTGTGGGCCTTGCCGTAGAGGCTTTCTGATGGTTCAACCTCGGCCATGGACGAGATGCTTGTCGTTACGGTGTCTTGCATGCATCATCATGACTCGATCGCCTTGTCATTCCCTTCTGATGTCTTTCTCAGGTGGTCAGATTTCGAACCATACAGTTAGTCCCTCCGTCTATTGGGGTCGCCTTTGGGCAAGCACGACGGGCGGACCTCGTCAACTCGAAAACCTTTTGAGAAATCTGAAACGTTTTGGGTGATGGGCGATCACCTCTAAGCGAGGTGATGATGTAACGTTTCGAAAGCTTTGCCAGACCAATGTGTCAGTTGAAGTGACATTAAGTTCATCAGGTGTCATTATGGCACACGTTCATTGTATGCCGCATCGTTTCCTGTGCCTTTCCCGTTATATATTTTTTTTGAAAAAAGTTGCGCTTCATTTCTCAAACTGGCGTATTTATGTCTCTATAAATAGGGAAGTTCCTCATTTGAATGTAGTGTTTCCTAAATCTTTCATAAGAAGTTCTTAAAAGCATTTCCTCTTCTCTCCAGTTCATATTTATTTTCGCCAGTGATCCTTATGACTGTTACCCTTCTTTCTTTATATCCACGATTTGTGTAATCATTTAAAGAGATGGCCAGTACTTATTCTACCCCTGACCAAGTCGTTGGTACTCCGGTGCCGAAAAATGTCGTGCCTTCCCCCGAAGAGGGAGCCATTTTGGCGGAAGACGAGAGTTTTCCGACAGTAGATGAGGTGGTGCCTCGCCCGGGAAGGAAACGACAGACTTTAACAGCGATGCCGAAGATGAGACCGAACCCGTGCTTTCTACGATGGATGTTGCGGCGCTCGCGGCCTTCAAAGTTAAGTGGCGAATCCCTGAGCATATCGAACTCGTTCCGAAGGGAGGCGATATAGTTCACATAAACCGCCCAGGGTACTGCGCATACCCTTTTATTATCGGATACACATTTCCCCTTCCCTCACTGGCGGCGGACTTCTGCGCTTCTACGAGGTGTGCCCGGCCCAGCTCACTCCATACATATACAAGTTTTTCTTGATGTTCATCAAGTATGTAGAGTTGTCCAACCGTGGGGTTTCCCTTCAACACTTGTTGCATCTCTTTGTCCCCAGTTTCATAGGGACACTATGTTGCACCTTCGTCACTGAGGTACTAAGAGCCTGGTGATCGGAATGGACAATAAGACCAATCGCCGATCGGGGAGAGCTTCTTCTATGTCTGCACGGAACACGTGGTGTCTAACCTTGTTGGGTTTCCTAAGACGTTGAATTTCGCCCGCAGGTCTTTCTTCCCTTTTTCCTTCTTTACAACGCTGATCGGTTGTTTTCATCTCGTGATCTCGTTGATTGTTGTTTTCATTTTTTTGTGTTGTTTCAGTCGAGAGGCTACCCCTTCCGCAAGTTAGCGATATTCGCGGGTGGGTGAGCTCGGTTCTGCCTCTTACGGTGGGAATTCGCGCATGGGCACGCTTCCCCGAGAGGTTTGGGCGTAAACCTTCTGCCGGTAAGTCACCTTGTCTTGGCCTTAATCGTTTTACCCTTTGCCTAGTATTTTTCTTTCACTTGTATTTACATTTGGTCGTATGTCATATTGACAGGTCGGAGAGGGGAGAGGGCCCCTTCTCTTTCTTTCCGTCAACCGGCTTCTTCTGAAAGGCCCATACTTCGGGCAGCTGTTGATAAGGGTACTCGGAATCTTACTATTTCGCAGGTCGATTCTATGTCTGGATCTGGTCATATTGAGATTATTCCTCGCTCAGAGTCTCCGGCCTCCATGGTTCGTTCGGCGGGCGAACCCTCTCATAGTGTTGGCGAAGAGGCCCCGTTAAAGAGGCGGAGGATATCGTCAGAGAAGGCGCCTTTGGTTGCTGCGCCCTTGAGGGATGATTCTTTTACGGCGATTTCTGAAATCGAGAGACAGATCGCATTGGGAGTGGAAAAGTTGCCCGGGTTGGGCACGGAAGGGGTCGTAGTGGCGTCAGGGCTGAGTTCGGCAGCTGCCACAATTATTTCGAGTGGACCCTCAACGTCTCGGCAGGCTTGCACCTCTTCTCCAGCCGGTGAGAAGAGGTGGAGGACTATGAATCCAACTCGGACATTGATATGGAGGATTTTAACCTTTTGGAGAATACGGTGGATTTGGTGGAGCAGTTCGACCTTTTATGTTCCGCCGCCGAAAGAAGGTTTCTTCGGGAGATTAGCGACTGTGGCTTGTCATGCGGTGTGGATGTAATGGCCTTAAGGATGAGTTTCTTGCCTTTACTTCCTTTGTTTTGTGTCCTTTGTTTTTGCTGATTCTCCCTCTCTTTTTTTGCTTTAGACTTAAATGTTGGAGATTGAAAGCGCTCGTTGAGCCGAGACGCGGGCCGAAATCTTTCTGAAGATGGTCGTGAAATACCGCCGGTATCGCAACAGGTGCTGAAAGATGAATTTGCAGCTTAGAGCGGGTGGTGATACTCGGTCTCTCAGTGAGGAGCTGGAGAAAAAGGACGAGGACCTGGTGCGGTCTATCTGCAAATGTAGTGATATCGAGGGATTGCTCAGGGTTAAAGATGAAGAGCTCGAGGTGGACAAGGGTGTCGCAGCTGAGTGCGAGGACCTTCAGGCGAAGGTGTCCTCTTTGCAAGTCGAGCTCAAGCAGAATGCCACCAAAGTTGCTAGTCTGAGCGAGGAATGGACCAAAAAGGTGGCCGACTGTGAGAGGAAGGTGGTTAGAGAGGGCCGAAGGGGCCCAGGTGGCAGCTGTGGCGAGGGCGGCGGCGCTAGAAGATACTGTGCACGTCCTCAGATTTGAACAAGAGGCTAGGAGGGATAAGACCATGATGAGGAAGGCAAGGCTCGAAGAGCGGATATGTTAGCTTGAGCGGGATGCCTCGAATCTGGGCGATAAAGTGGCGGCTCTTGAAGCTGAGAAGGCGGACTTGTTGGCCCAGTCCCCCCAGACTCCGCCTCTGTTGTTGTCCCCCGCCACTTATATGAGGTGTGGGTCCATGTTGAGGCCAAACGAGATGTATATAAGGACTTGTGGGCGGTGGGAAATGTCACAGAGGCCACTTCTGAAGACGCTCGCGTGAAGGCGCGGAAGGCTTGCTTCACCTACGGCTATGATCCCACGACACCGCAGGCCGATAAGGGTGCTGAGTTTGAAGACGATCTTTCTTCTGATGACGGTGGTGCCGACGGGGATGATGGCAGAGATGCGGCAGAGTGAAGTTTTGTGGTACTTTGATTAAAAAAAATTGTTATTTTCTTTGGTGTTGCTTGTGGCTATTGTTTTGCTTTGTTGTTTCCCTTTCTCTTTTTTGGGGGTCTGTTTTGGCCTCTTGTAGACGCTGTGAGTATGTAAATTTTGAATAAAGGTTTGCTTTTGGTTGTATGTCCATGCCTCTTCCCCTTTTTATTTTTAGAAAGAACTTCAGATCTTTCCGTGCTGAGTCCCTGTCTCTCTTGGGAATTTGGTGGGATCGACCTTTACTTCATTCGAGCGAAGTCGAATCTTACTTGGTTCGGGCAAGGCCTAACGAAAAGTAATTCGGGCGAGGTTGAACGTAAAATAATTCGAGCGAGGTCGAACGTAAAGTTATTCTAGCGATGTCGAACGTAAAGTAATTCTAGCGGGATCGAATGTAAAGTAATTCGAGTGGGGTCGAATGTAAAGTAATTGGAGAGAGGTCGAATGTAAAGTAATTCGAGCGAGGTCGAATGTAAAGTAATTCGAGCGAGGTCGAACGTAAAGTAATTCGAGCGAGGTCGAATGTAAAGTAATTCGAGTGAGGTCGAATGTGAAGTAATTTTAGTGGGGTCGAATGTAAATTAATTCGAGCGGGGTCGAATGTAAAGTAATTCTATCGGGGTCAAATGTAAAGTAATTCGAGCGGGGTCGAATGTAAAGTAATTCGAGCGGGGTCAAATGTAAAGTAATTCGAGCGGGGTCGAATGTAAAGTAATTCGAGCGGGGTCGAATATAAAGTAATTCGAGTGAGGTTGAATGTAAAGTAGTTCGAGCGAGGTCGAATTTCATTTTGGCGACTCGAGCGAGGTCGAGTTTTTCTATGGCGACTCGAGCAAGGTTGAGGTTTTCTTTGGCGGATCGAGCGAGGTCGAGTTTTACTTTAGCGACTCGAGCGTAAAGTTATTCTAGCGATGTCGAACATAAAGTAATTTGAACGGGATCGAATGTAAAGTAACTCGAGCGGGGTCAAATGTAAAGTAATTGGAAAGGGGTCGAATGTAAAGTAATTCGAGCGAGGTCGAATGTAAAGTAATTCGAGCGAGGTCGAATGTAAAGTAATTCGAGTGAGGTCGAATGTGAAGTAATTTTAGTGGGGTCGAATTTAAATTAATTCGAGCGGGGTCGAATGTAAAGTAATTCTATCGGGGTCAAATGTAAAGTAATTCGAGCGAGGTCGAATGTAAAGTAATTCGAGCGGGGTCAAATGTAAAGTAATTCGAGCGGGGTCGAACGTAAAGTAATTCGAGCGGGGTCGAATATAAAGTAATTCGAGTAAGGTTGAATGTAAAGTAATTCGAGCGAGGTCGAATTTCATATTGGCGACTCGAGCGAGGTCGAGTTTTTCTTTGGCGGATCGAGTGAGATCGAGTTTTACTTTAGGGACTCGAGCGAGGTCGAGTTTTACTTTGGCGACTCGAGCGAGGTCGAGTTTTACTTTGGCGATTCTTGGAGTTGTGTAAGAATATCGCGTGCTACCTTGCTTTTTATTGGAGATTTTCATGTGTTGGTTTATGCATGCATTGGGGTGAGTACCAATCTATATAGGCCTTTCATAGCTCGGCCTGGAGAGGTCGTCGACGGGGAGGGTGATGAAGTCGCTGCTTAGAGGTTCAGATGTGATTTGATGTATATGGTCGGGTGAGTTGGTGTTGCATCGTCATGGCGAGCACATGGGCGAGCTCTTGGTACCCACGTCCTGCCTGTGTTGGGGCGTTTCTGAGCTTGCCGCACAGTCCCCTGCTTATGGAGATTGTTTCATAATGATGTTGGTTCGTTCTGAGTCGTTTGTCCATTATTTGCACTACGGTATGGTGGGGGGGGGGGGGGGGGGGTTCTTCCCGGTTTGCCCGCTGTTGTAGGGAGGAATTTAGTACTGGTATGTCGGCTAAACTTTGCTCGCGTACTCGGGGGGGGGGGGGGGGGTCCTTGCTATTCGTTTCACTTGTTTTGTAAAAGGAATAGCGAGTTAGAGGTATAAGGAACCATTTATTACCTTGGTTGGCTGGTCAGCTGATGAATGAGGGAGATTGGTCGGGTTCACATCCAACCTCATCATTATTTGAGCTCGAGTGTACCGTGGGTGGATGGTTTTCTCCACCCGTTAAGTCCTCGAGTTCGAGTCCCGGTTCGTTTCAGTCCCGGACGCGCCAAGGTAACAGTAACATAAGTTATATCACAAACGTACAGATGAAAAGCATTTTAACAGTACGTTGTACAACAAGAATCGTCCCATATAGTAAGAGGTGAAGGTGGTATGTGCGGGGTGCTAACCTGGAAGTGAGATTACGGGTGCGCTTGATGTGTAATAGTCACAGCTCCACTACGACAGCTCACACTCGTAATACGCCAGAGTTGCTGCCATGGCGCAACGTGGGCGTTGCGTATAAGCCAGGCATAGCTACGATTTCATGTAAGGATTTATCCTTGGTTGGTTTGGTGGATCTAGAGGGAACTAAGGCTTTGGCTAGAAAATCCCCACAGACGGCACCAAATTGTTTTACCAAAAAAGTGTTAACCTTTTCTTGAAACGAATTAATGAGTAAAATATGGGGTAAATCCTAACCAAAGATAATTAACTCTAGATCGAGGGATATTTTAAAGGACAAATCGGAAATAGTGAAGTTTGCGAAGTCGCCAAGATTTTAGAAGGCGGTAAGTAAAAATAATGGACTTGCATTCTCAATACAATCACTCTATAATACATGCATGATAAAGGAGAGCGAGAAAGTATACCATTAACGGCTACTAATTGCATCTTTATTGATTTCATGATGAAGATTACAAAGATGTGGAACAAGGTTGTGGACCTTATCTCGAGTTCCCCCTTGATTCCCCTTAGAGAAAGTTCTAAAACAAGAAGAGAGAATCGAAAAGAGCCCCCCTGCTATCATTCTCTTAACATGTATATATACTAGGTGTTCCCCCTGACCCAGCGGTCCTTAGCCAAAGTGCTTCATTCCGCTATCTATACTTTAGGTCGGCCTCCCTAGACGCTTTAGTGTGGGACTTGCCGTAGAGGCTTCCTGATGGTTCAACCTCGGCCATGGCTGAGATGCTTGTCGTTACGGTATCTTGCGTGCATCATCACGGCTCGATCGCCTTCTCGTCGTTCCCTTCTGATGCCTTTCTCACGTGGTCAGATTTTGACCATACATGTAACTCTTCTGCATATATATATTCAGTACGTGGAATGCAGATGTTGATATCCCATTTGTTAGTTTAACATTGAATATTCATGAATTTCTATTTTATCATTTTTATTCAACAAATAATAGGGAAGAACAATTAATGGGCATTGAAATAATTATTCATGAGCTTAAGAGAGCAAGAAATGGTGTAGATAGCAAACTGAAAAATAAAGTTTAACGAATGTGCTGGTTCTGACAGGTCATATGTAGCTCCCGAGTAGTTTACAATCTCTCAAGTGACCAAAGAATCTTTTCACATATCTACCAAATAATTTTACATATAGTGTTAAAGGAATCATGAAAATAGTAGAATAACGAAAAAATGTTTGGCAAAGTAAAGATTAATATTCCTTTATAAAAGATATGGATTTATATTTAGTTATATTTTAATTTATTTTCATGATTGCGCATAGCGCAAGCAGTACACTAGTATAATATATATGATACGATACTAAGAAACGATATGTAATAACCATCCAAATACGTGGTAAGTAGAATAAGTTCAACTGCAATAATGTTCCCCGTATTGGATCAAGACATGGATCAAGCAAATGCTCTAAAGATGGTGCCAAGCAAAAGCAATAGGAGTTGTCAAAATAAGTTCTTGATGATCTTATAATTTGATCACTATCATTATAAACCTGTAATCTTGTAAAGTAGTAATTCTTTTCGGGACTTTTAACTTGATCTACATCACCACTTTGACATATCTCTAGGTGACTAACATCTTGAAAATTCAGAGAGGAGTTTGATTCTTAAGTAAAACTATAATCACGGCGTACAATGGAGTAAGTTATCAAGCCAAATTTTTTGAATGTGACGAAAAATAAAGGTAGGGATGGTCGTGAGAAATACTCCACATGGTTCAAAACATAATTAGCATTATATATGCTAACTGCTCAGGATATCACTGTAACTGTAAGATCCCTAAAACCATTAATATAACAACTATTCTTTTGTTACCTCAAGAAACTTATACTGGGATTTTCAAAGAGATTGCCGGTGAAGGATTTCATAGGCACATATTTATTTGCTAACTCCAAGTGTTCAATAGACCCCTATTTGAGGATACATGAGTTTGTTGTTGTTGTTTAAGTGTTCAATAGGTTGAATTCCAAATTTCCAATCCCGTGTTTAAATTATAAAAAGAATAGCGTCAATCGGAACTGCTATGGATATATATATATATTTTTTTTTTTTTGGAATTGAAAGCTTTAGATTTTTTAAATCGTGATTCTGGTCCATATTTATAGCTTCCTACTAAAAATATAATTATTTAGCTGCTTCTTTTGTAGACTACCTAATGCTTCTAGGTAACTGAATTTTTTTCTTAAATATTGCCTACTTATGTAGTACTCGGCATTCTGTTATAGGCCTCTATAAGCACATATTTCAAGTTTTCAACCAGTTAAAAACTGATTTACTTCTGCTAGTAAATGTGCCTTCAAGTCCATCATTAATATAATAGAAAATTTGAGTTATTTGCACTTATGGTGCAAGGAATATTTACACAATCAAATTACAATAACAACAATCACCCAGTATAATCCCACAAATGGGGTCTGGAAAGGGTAGGATATACGCAACTTTACACCTACCCTGGGAGGGTGTCACGACCCCAAAACTATCCCAGCCGTGATGGCGTCTATCGCGATACTAGGCCAACCAATTCCATACTCCAAACATAAAAACCTTCCATATGTATCATTTCTAAACTGATAATTTATAAAGGTTTCATTTAAGCATTTTTAAACAGACTAAGACATGCTGAATAATAGATACAACCCAAAATCCCGGAGTCACTGGTCATGAGCATCTAAAGAAAATATACAAGTGTGAAAAATAAACTCTATAGTAGTAAGAAGGAGAAAGTAGGGATGCGGACGCGTGCAGATACCTCGCAAATCTACGAGGAATCTCTGGAACAGATAGACAACTCACTCTGCCCTAGCACCTGGATCTGCACACTAGGTGCAGGGAGTAATGTGAGTACGCCAACTCAGTGGTAATGAAAGTAAATAAGGTCTGAGCAGTAAGAAACACATAAAATCAAGTCATCAATTCACAATAAGCACAGTCTTTCTTTCCAGCGGTGTATAAGTTGAACCATCACGCTTAAAAAGCTGATTTCAATAAAAATCCTTTGAAAAATGTAATTTTCAATAGTTTCAATAAAATGTCCAAGAAGTTTAGTGTAAAATGATATAAATCATAAGTAGCCTCTCGGGCAAAAAAAACATGAATAATAAATTGCCCTCGGGCATAACATCACTCAGAATTAGTCCCTCAGCATGCCTCACAATCACTCATAATCAGCCCCGGGGTAACCTCACAACCACTCATGCCTCCCAATCCCTCGTCACTCAGCACTCGCACTCAGTAGGTACCTGCGCTCACTAGGCGTGTACAGACTCCAGAGGGGCTCCTACATCCCAAGCGTTATATCGCTGTGGTGTGTAGCCCGACCCACTATCGCTGCGACATGCAGCCCGATCCAACATATCTTGCTGCGGCGTGCAGCCCGATCCATCATATCTCATTGCGGCGTGCAGCCCGACCCATATATATATATATATATATATGGGTCGGGCTGCACGCCGCA
>ML279317.1:0-76368 GCA_005239495.1 Nicotiana undulata | reverse complement strand
ATATATATATATATATATCTGCGGCGTGCAGCCAGATCCATATATACTCCTCACAACATAGGCTCTCAGCCTCACTCGGTCAGAAACCTCTCAAAAGCCACTCGGGCCATCAGTAAAAATGGAGTACTCGACCCAAAAATATCATTTTATGCATCAACATAGTGTAAATGAGACTGAGTTCGAAATCAGTTAAGCATAATATGACTGAGTGTAAATCATAAGTCAACACAGTGAGGAATAACAGTAAAAATCCCCCAAGGGATCGAAACACATGGCACGAGGCCCAAATACGACATTTCGCCCAAAACATAGTAATAATGTTTAAACATGAAATATCATATGGTTTATAATCAAATATGCAACTTAATAGTTGCTACGGGACGGACCAAGTCACAATCCCCATCGGTGTACGCCACACACTCGTCATCTAGCTTGTGCGCCACTCCAAACTAGTGATATAGTGTGAAGTCCGGGATTTATACCCTCAGGACGAGATTTACAGACATTACTTACCTCAAACCGGATGAAAGTCTACTCCAAGATGCCCTTGTCGCTCGACTCGGCCTCAAATCGCCCTGAATCTAACCAAAATCAGTATTATATCATTAATATGTGCTAAAGGAATGAAGTCCAACATCAAAATTATCAAATTACATCACAAATCCCGAAATTGGCCAAACCCGGCCCCCAGGCCCACGTCTCGAAATCCGACAAAATTTACAAAACTAAAATCCTTACTCACTCACGAGTCTATACATACCAAATTCATCAAAACCCGATCTTATATGACCCCTCAAATCCCCAAATCAAACCCCCAAATTTCCAAGCCCTAACCCTTCAATTCTTACCATTAAATCCCACAAATTTCATGCTCAATTAATTTAAGATCACCATAGAATCGAGTATTAGGTTAAAAAACATTACCTCAATGTGTTTCCCCTTGAATCCTTCTTCAAAAATCACTCAAAATCTCCAAGTCCGAACAAAAATGGTGAAGAATAACCCAAAATTCGCGAAGGGTTTATTTACACACTCTGCCAGCAAAATTGCATATGCGGTCCAAATATCCGCGTCTGCGACGCCGCTCCTGCGGAAAAAGCATCGCAGGTGCGGATTCCACTTATTCCTCAAGATCTGCATCTGCGTCTAACTTATCGCACCTGCGGTCTCTCAGGTGCGAGCCAACCTCCGCACATGTGCTCCAGGCCAAGCTCCCTATTTCCGCATCTGCGCATGGTCGTCCGCACCTGCGGCTCCTCGTCTGCAGGTGCGGCCACACCAGAAGGCCTGCATCAACAGCCAATTTGCTGCATTTTCCCAACTTTTAACTTCCGTTAGCCATCCAAAAATCATCCTGAGGCCCTCGATACCTCAACCAAAAATTACTAACAAGTCATATATCAGTATTCAATCTATGTCAAACCCTTAGAACACTAAAAATAACGTCAAAACACCAAATTAAATCCAAAATTCAAGCCTAAGGATTTCTAAACTTCTGAAACTCACCAATGATGCCGAAACCGCCCAAACCACGTCCGAATGACCTGAAACTTTGCACACACATCCAAAATGATACTATGAACTTGTTCCAACATTCAGAACTCCATTCCGATCCCGATAGCTAATTTTCCACTACCGACCGAAAATCGTCAAAAAATCCAATTTCGCCAATTCAAGCCTAATTCTACTCCGGACCTCCGAACAACATTCCGAACACACTTACAAGTCCCAAATCACCTAACGAATCTATTCGAACCATAAAACCCACATTCCGAGATCATTTACCCTTAAGTCAACTTCCAGTTGACTTCTCCAACTATTAAACCATCTTAGGAGACTAAGTGTCTCATTTCACACCACGACCAATCCGAACCCGATCCAATCGACCCAACACAACGTAAATGAGTTAGACAACACAAAGCGAAGCAAAAATGGGGAAAACGGGGCTAATCTCTCAGAACGACCGGCCAAGTCATTATAGAGGGCAAAGAGACTGTTTTCAATAGACCCTCGGCTAAAGAAGGTAAGAGAAGCCCCGGTAGCAAGTAATGGCAAGACAAATAATTAGAAAACTAAATCGAAGATAACAATAGAGAATATGAAAGGGGTACTGATAACAAGTAATGGCAAGATAACATATTTAGAAAACTAATTCTAAGTCAACAAACGAGAATATGAACGAACTACTGCTAGCAAACTGCGGAATTACCGATGGCAAGTAACAATGGAACAAGACATGCGAATATAGCAAACTAAGGGGAAAAAGGGTACCGTAGTAGTGCTAATACTATCGATCTAGAGAAGACAAAGGAAAACACACGACTACCTACTAATCTTCAACCTCTACACCCTTCTATCTAGGGTCATGTCCTCGGTTAGCTCAAGTTGCGCCATGTCCCGCCTGGTCACCTCTCCCCAAGACTTCTTTGGCCTACCTCTACCCCTTCTCTCACCTCCCAAGGCCAACCTCTCACATCTCCTAACAGGAACATCTATGCTTCTCCTCTTAACATGCCCGAACCATCTCAACCTTGCCTCACACATCTTTGCCTCCATAGGGGCCATTCCCACCTTGTCACGAATAACTTCATTCCTAATTCTATCCGACCTGGCATGCCCACACATCCATCTCAACATCCTCATTTCCGCTACTTCCATCTACTGTACACGAGAGCTTTTGACTGGCCAACACTCTGCCCCATAGAACATAGTTGGTCGAACTACTACCTTGTAGAACTTACCCTTAAGTCTCAACGGCACATTCTTATCACACAAGACACCGGAAGAGAGCCTCCACTTCATCCACCCTGCTCTGATACAGTGTGTGACATCCTCATCTACTCCCCATCCTTCTGAATTATAAATATCAGATACTTAAAACTCCCTCTCCGGGAAATGACTTGCGTATCGAGTCTCACATCCCCATCCGTCTCCTGGGTAGCACCGCTGAACTTGTACTCCAAGTATTCTGTCTTGGTCCTGCTCAACTTGAAACCTTTAGACTCCAGGGTCTGTCTCCAGACCTCCAGCCTCTCGTTAACTCCACCTCGCGCCTCATCGATCAGGACTATGTCATCCGCAAATAAAAAGCACCAAGGCACCTCCCATTGAATGTGACGCGTCAAAGAATCCATCGCTGGGGAAAACAAAAATGGGCTAAGTGTTGATCCCTGATGTAACCCCATCTCAACTGAAAAATAATCAGAGTCTCCTGCTGTTGTCCTAACCCGTGTCCTAGCTCCATCATACATGTCCTGAATCACTCTAATATACACTACAGGCACTCCTCTAGCCTCCAAACATCTCCATAGAACCTCTCTCGGGACTCTGTCATAGGCTTTCTCCAAGTCAATGAACACCATATGCAAATCATTCTTCATCGTTCTATACTGCTCCACCAATCTCCTCACAATGTGAATGACCTCAGTAGGCGACCGTCCCTGCATGAAACCAAACTGGTTCTCGGAAATGGACACACACCTCCTCAACCTAATTAATTACATATAATTCTATTAAATAAGCCTTAGTTGGTAACTTAGGATAAATGATAAATAAGATGATATAACATATTAAATTACATAGATGAAGCAAAACAAATTATTACACATTTACACTGCATATACCTTAAATATACATACTATAAAACATCATGTTTAAAAGACGGTCTTTTAAACTCAATCATAGCTATTTGTACTTTTTTTTTTTTTTGAGAACTCAATATGAATCCGGGAGCAACCCCCCTCTTTTCATTCTAACTCCCCTTTTGGATAAATCAAATTGTAAAGATGGATTCTGTCCATCATACCTTTATATTAAGAGGTCAGGTTTATGGCCTCTTTATGTATCTTTTGACTTATCACTAATATATTCTTCTATGGGGACCCTTTGGAAAAAGAAAAAGAAAAAAAAAAGGGACGGTCAAATCATGATGTAGTTCAACTCGCGGTTACTCATATTACTTGTACAATTTTCCCCATAAATAGTATGAAAAAACTGATACCTGATGAAAAGTTAACATTCTCACCAAGGAAGAAGAAGTGCAATATGAAGCTATGTCATCATATACTTATGTGCACCGGAATAATTGTGCATCTAAGGCAAATCACGAGTTAATTACCAGCTTAAGTTTTTGAAACAGATCCTCGATCTCTACGTTTAATCCATAAGATCCTTTTAACTTCTAAAATAAGGGGATATGAGCGTAAGCTCTAAGATTAGTTCCTTAGAAAATAAAATGGTTCACCCAACAAGGAACATCTTATGCGTTGTTTAGTACTAACACAAACGGAAATTGATAGGGAAAAAATGGTATGATTAAAGTGACTCAAAAGATCGGTCTTCTCATGCAAAAGTTTATGAAGTAGCTAGTGAATGGATGAATTATATTTACGCCAATTAACTAGGTCCATCATATTCAACATGAAGAAGAAAAGGCAATATAGCAGAATAATCAAGACTAATAGTAGTATTAGTAAAATAAAACGTTGAAAATACTAAGTCAATGAAATTAAAGAGGAACCCAAGCAGTAGCAAACACAACATTATGTCCTTTCCATGTAAGCACAACATCTTCTTCATCCCTCTTTAGCCCCCACCCAGCTGCATGCTCATCCAACATGTTCTTCACTTCCGAAACTGAATCTTCACTAAAACCACTGCTCCTGAAATTGGCGTTTCTCATCCGTTGCACCCACTGGTTCTTCGGCTCGAGCCTCTCGAGTCGTTGAACACCCTCGTGAGCTATAACATTTTCTATCTTCCAGCAAATGTCAGCTTCGTACCACTGCCTTTGCTTGCTACCTCTCGGAAGAAATGTATCCACAGTATCATAAGGTATCCATAGATAATTAAAAGCCGACCTTAATCTGCACACAAGATTATTAGATGTAAAATCCGCATCTTCATCCACTAACACTACAATCGTCGGGTCTAAATTCCGAATAGCTTTAAGAAACATTGAACGAAACGAGGAGATTGAAGAATTACTACTCTGGTCCAAAGGAAATCGAGGGGACAATACTGTTGTTTCCTCTGGTATATAATGAAGCATCATGTGACAGTTTATTACTAGTGCCTCGCCATTCTCTGGACGTATTAGATTTTGGACACGTAGCTGTTCGATTACATTCAAAAACCCGTCCGATGAACTTGAAGGAATCACCCTAAATTCCATCATCACGTTTCTTGACCTTGCGAAATTTACCAACTTAGCACCTAATTCCTCATAAGAAAGATCAAGCATAGGTGGTAAATCTTCCGTTGCACCAGCTACCGTAAGTTTAACTAACGGAGGTCCTTCTAGTCGAGTAGAAATAGCATCAATAAGTGTGGGAATTTGCATGCAATGAGTCAAGCTAAAATCAACAATATGAACAATAGAGTAACCTTCTACAGCTTCTAATATAGCTCCATTAGCAGCCGTGAACCCGAAACGATGCCACGGGGTTAAGTCAACGAAACCAGCTAGCTCAATGATAGAGAATTTATGTGTTTCCATTGAATGATTGAGATTAGCAGTGAGTAATTTGCAAGTCCCAATTTTTGCAGCGCGAACGATGAGGGCTCGGAGGAAACCACAAGTGAGGCGTTGGTTAGAGTCGCCATCAGGAGGGGCAATGTTATTAAGGACCCACAAAATTTGTTGAGCTAAAGTTGCGTCGTTGCTTTCGATCGCATTAGCACAATGGACTAACAATTGTTCCATGCAATTAGCGTCGCCTATAGTTCCCAAGTTTTTTGAAGTGGGAAAACCAGGCCAGGGTCTCGCTCGTTGGATCTGATTGTCATTCTTGTTTAACATCAGACTTGAAAATATTGGTGAAACTTGTTGGTGAAGTGATGGTGGTAAACTCTCAGTAAATTGCATCATGAGAGGAAGGAATTAGATAGTGAATTAATTAAACTGGTGATATATGGGGCTACTAGTTTTGGTATTTTAGAAATAAGGGAGAGAAGACAGAAAGAGAGAAAAAGACTAGACTAGTAGTGGTACCTGACCATTATTGGGAAGCGATCCATTAGTGGGTTGCCCTGCTGCATATAGTGCAGATACCTTTTGCAATATTCTGCAAATGAATCAACGATAATTGACTGTTCAACTTTTTTTTGTGTCAAGAGTAAAAATGACTGGTGAGAAAATCTCCTATATATCTAGCTCTCACCCCAATGAATTAATACTGCTTTAGGTTAAAGTCAATATTGGGCAAAAGAGACACTAATAAGGACTTCTCATAAGGAGAAACTTTACAAAAGGGATTAATGTTACTGCATCTTCTTTATCAGAGACAAAGAAGAGAGGAGAGGAAAAGAGAGTATGTGGAAGAAAAAGAATTGGGTAATATAAGAGGACTAAGAAATTAAAGGTGGCTGATCTAAGGGGCTGGGATTTCTGTTGGATTTTGGTGGCATGTGAAGTAGCCGGCCAATGTGTTGTCAATATGTGGGAGTTGGGAATTTGTCACGTAATGGACTAAGGGAAAAGATTATAGTCAGTTAGTTTTGGCTCACTCACGGGTTTATCAACCTCAGTACACCATCATGCACAAATCATTTTAGTCACTTCATATATTCCACATATGCAGAGTAGAATTATTTGCATATATTCTGAGAATAAAACTTTTTCCAGTTATTGGTCTTTATTTTTGGTGGGGTAGCCTAAATATATACATATAAATATATTGATGGAAAAGTGTCACTGTGTGTGTGAGCGGTCCACAAATTAAAGTTGCATGTTATTACAATTTGTCTGAGGGACCTTGAACTGACCGCGGTAGCCAAAAAAACTATATCATGCATCCATAGGATGTATGACAAGTCCTTATCTAATTGAGTCGATTGATCTTTCTAACAAATTTAATATCCAGAACATTTACAGTGAGATAGAGCAAAATTAATCATTAAGATGTCATGCTACGTTCTTGTGGAGAACCTAGAACATTTCATTCTGCTAATGCAGTACGCTTGTTATATATGATACGGGCGATCTCCAGCCTTTAGTGTTCCAAATTAGTTACCCCCTTGTTATTTTGATCTAAAATAAGTATTTTTTTGAATAATCAAGAAGAAATTAACTTTATTTTTTCAAATTTATCCTTATTTACATATCCCTATGTGTCAAGTTAATAATATGCGAATTCTAATTCAAGGTAATTTAGCCATAATACCTTTTTTTCCTATAGGGGTTAGTATTATTTTAAGAGGTGCGTCAAAGGCCAAAAAGACTTATTATGGATAAGAGGGAGCAGTAGTTAATAGAAACGTGTGGTGACCCATGATAGGAAGGTATGGAGGTGAGCATTATGATTGTAGGTTAGGAGGTGGTTGAGAATTTTTCTATATCGTTCCGGTTGAGAGACTAGTTTGATAGGGTTTTGTCTTAGACTGTTAGTGGTTAATGTTGTGTTCACACTATTCTCCCATTTTACATAGTACCGAGCCTTATTTACTTATTATTATTATTGCTTTTCATCTATTTTCTAGTTCTTATGTTGTTATTATTTCTGTGATTTTTGTTGATGGTACTAATTTATTGTCTTTGTTCCTCTTCTTGAGCCGATAGTCTTTGGAAACAGCGCCTCTCTACTCCCTCAGAGCAAGGGTAAGCTATGCATACTTACTATCCTCCCCATCTTCCACTAGTGGGATTATATTGGGTTGTTGTTGTTGTAAACTTACACCACACTTTGTTTCTTTTTCTGGGCATAGTGACACTCATTTTTGAAAATTAAGCAAGCATAAACATTAATTATTCTTTGAACTACGAGAGTTGATGTTTGGCTAAAAATTTATGGTTTTGCATGTAATTCACCTTACATTATGCCTTGATCTTATTAACTTTAGTGTGAATATTCGTTACTCGAGTTAAATAATAGTATTTATATGTGTAGGAGTCAATTGGAAGTAATTTGGAAAGTTTTCACGCAAAGTGAAGTAAGAGAAGAACACAAAAGCATCAAGTACCTAAACCGTGGTATATAACAAGTAAAGCTAGTTATAGCCAGCTTGACCGTACTACAGACCAGGCTTTGCGAGGTCTATAGCCAGCTTGACCGCGCTACAGACCAGGCTTCGCGAGGTCTATAGCCAGGTTGACCGCGCTATATGCCTGGCGTGCGATGTCTATAGCCCGGTAATTAAAAGTCGCGGGTTTAAATACTCCAGCCCAGATTTGGACTCAAGGACTTCAACCCTAGCCTATAAATACTCCCTAAACATGTCTGAACGGGGAGAAGAAGGACATTTTTAGAGCAATTTTTGACGAAGGGAGAGCACGGAGCCACCGTGTAGGCCGGAATTCATCAGATTCCATCTTTCTCCCATCAAACTTAGTAAACTTTACGTTTCTTTGAATGACCTGTTGTTTTGCTACCATGTCTATGTGGATTTAAACTTCCACGTTCTAGGGTTGTGGTTGTCATGAAAATTGAAGTTTATTAATTATATTACCGTTGATTCGAGTTATCATCTTTGGTTGTTTCTCTAATTCTGTGCATAATTGCTTAATTGTTTCGCCAACAGTTTAGTTCCATTTACTATCTATGCTATGCTTGGGAAAGCCGTGTTTAGATTAGAGTAGAATTAGAGAGAGCTTGTTTCTGAACCCGTGGCTCGGGGAAAGATTTCGCGGTTAGAATAGGAATATATCTAATAGTCTTGCTTAGTTGAAAACCGTATTATATTCGTTCACGATAGACTCAATACCATAGGAATATAAGATTGATATATTGTGGATAGGCGAGTGTTATCGTGGGAACATACATGCTATTCATATAAACCGATATGGTCAATTAGCAACCACTGATAATTTGGATTCAAGTGTGGTTATTGAACTTAATAGGATTGATAAACCGACCACAACCCTGAATCTTCATCTTCTTTGAGTAAAATCTAAAACACATGTTTGCATCCCTGATAAATTAGCTAATTACTCGTTCAATATTTGCAAAAGTAATTTAGTAGATAAATTATATTTTTTTAATTATCCTGGATATTAAATTAATTTTAGTTTGTTTAGTTAACGATTAATCTAACTCTCTGGGGTTCGATATCCGACTTTCGAGTCACTTTATTACTTGACGGCCACGTAAATTAGGGTGGGAGGCGGAACTTTAATTTGAAGTAACAAGAAACCTAGTGTTTAAGGACCCGTTTGGCCATGAGTTTTGCCAAAATAAATTTGGGATTTATTTGACAGACTCATGTTTGGCCATAAACTTTGCCCACATTTTGGCAAAATCCCAAAATTACCCCAATTGCTGATTTTGGGCCAAAATCCCAAAACTTGGGAATATTATACGTGTTTTTCTAAAATAAAGTTGGGAAATATATTTTGAAAATCTATGTCCAAACACATTTTCATCTTCAAACCAAACTTCACCCAAATCAAATTTTTCCAAAAAATCTATGGCCAAATGCACGTTAATTAAGTCTCATGTGCATCCACCCGTTGACACTTTAGTACACTTGCTATCCCTTATTTGTAATTATAAGTTGTGCTTTTATATTGTTCGAATAAAGCATTTTTTAAAGCTAAAACTTTCTACCTAACACACGCAATATCACAAACTCATAACGCTGCTCTCTAGGGAATATAACATTCTCCAAAAACTGAAACATCCGGCCATTTCTCTTTCTCTCTCTCTTTGAAAACACACATAAACCTACACATGCAAATATATCCAAATATGTAAATACATTATCTTATCTAGTACCAGTTCCTGATATCCACCAGAAATATGAACCCCTTGTATCTGGCATGCAAGCGACTGAAGATGAAGTCAAATGGGCATGATCATGTGAAGATCAGATGGCAGATGCACACACAATTTGGAAACCCCAAAGCTCGGACTTGGGTCCATGTTAGCTTTATTCCTCATTTGGATCTGCCTGCACCCTTGCACGTGATGCGCTCACTTTTCCTTTTAGCCTCAACTATCATTTCTCCATCTCGATTTTGTTTCTAACCCCACCTCAAATAGACTACTCCACCTTGCCACCGCACCAACAAAAGCAACGTCCTTGCCCCTCTTTTGACCCCACTTTAATTTCATGTCAAAATTGACCATATATGCTACGAAACAGAAGTATGTCATATAAATAATTGGTACATGACAAAAGATCTTTAATTATCTTGAACACTTGTTGATTTCAATAATCTGAAAAACTGATAAAGATTAGCATCACATTTAGAGTTTTTTGGGGAGAGATCATTTGACGCGGAGCCTTCCATGGGATGTAAGACGATGGTCAACAACTCGGACAAAAATGAGGCATTCTTGTGATAGTAATTGCGAGCATTTCTCATCTTTTCTTAACGTACACAATTTACTTACATGATGTTTTATGCACGTCTCTCTTTCTTATGGAAACAAAAGAAGAGAGAATCATGCCTGTATTAAGAGGACTTAAGGGTTACCTCAGACGCCGGAAGAAGATTCTTAGAGACCAAATAATTAACTGAGAAGGTATACATAATCTAGCCAAACGTACGCAAAGGCTTAGGATTACGTAACAAACATAAAATAAGTCAACCTTAACCCTAGTGCTATACATCATGGTTCTATATATGTGAGTTAGGGCTTAGTTATTTGTTGCTCATACTAATCAATATATATGTTCAAACTCATAATGCATGGATATATAACTTTAATTTAGTATAACTGAATTGTAATTGCATCCCAGGGTAGATCATGTAATAGTTCGTTTCTAACAAAATAGCATTACAATTACAATTAATAATGATCATAATTCATATCCAACAAGAATTAGTAAACAATTATCAAACATTTAACTCCGCCGCGCACCCTGTGAGCATGTAATTAATTTCTTACCCCCATTAAAAATACTCTTACAAAATTAATAAATGAATTGATTTTATTTATTGTTAGATTTTTGTGTGAATTTTGGCGTTTATTTAGGAATTATTTGCATTTATGGTCACATTTTATTTTTAAAATATACAAAAACAATAAAAATAGTTAAAGCTTTCATTATCTTGCATAATTAGGTTTTTGATTTAATTTAATACTTAGTTACATAATTCAATCACATTATTAGAAGAAAATCACCAAAAAATTTGCTCTTTTGATAATTATTGATATTAATTAATGGTTTTACTTTTTAAAATTGACTCATTAGTAAAATTATGATTAAATTAAATTGTGTTAGAGTTGATTAATATATTTTAGTGATTTAATTAGGATTAAGTTAAAAATTTTTTTAGGATTAATGTAAAATTTAAGTGCTAAACCGGACTGGGCCAATTATTAAACCAAGCCTAATCCCCTCCTTAATCCTAAAACACTCCCCCAGCCCAATTTCTAATCCGGTCCAATCCACCACTCCCCAAAACGACCCCGTTTAATCCCCTTTCAACCCCAGTCGTTGGATCATTTTGATCCAACGGCTCACAACTCACCTCTCACCTCCTATATATATGTCCAAACGGAACCCTACCCCCTCAGAACTCACCCCCCCTTCACTCCCGTCTTTCCCAGACCCCAAACCCTAGCCGCCTTAGATCCCTCTCCCCCACCGGCTCCGTCGCCGGAAATCGCCTCACGGCGGCGGGCCACTCCCAAATCAACCCAAATTTCTACTAGACCACCTTCTTCTCACCCTCAATCACTATCTCTCACTATTTTCCCCCAAAAATCACTCAATCTCGACCAATTTCAAATCTAAAAACCGGAAAACCCTAAAACCTAGTTTTAGGTAATTTCAAGCGGACCTTTGGCTCAAACCTACATGAGTCGATTGCTCTTTACAAGAGAAATCGATTCATGTTGGTTTGACTCATCTTTCAAACTCGCTGAATCCGGCCACAATCCGGCCAAGTCGACTTTTTCCGGCCACCCTTTTCCGGCCAAACTGGTACCCTCCCCAACTTTATTTCCTTATTATTTTGTGTTTTTGAAATTATTTGCTTAGGTTTAGTTTCTGATTTTTTTTAGTTAACTGAGTCTGAGTTGAAGTTTAGGTTTCATATTTATTTTCCTTTGTTTTATCTCTCATGTTGTGTTGTTTAATTTCTGATTTCTTGTTGACTAATTGATTCTGAATTGTTAGCCTAGGGTTTCATATTTATTTTGTCCTGTTCTTTTCCATTCTGAAGTAGCCGGTTAATTACTGATTTATATTAATTTATCAATTTTCATTATAGTTAATCATGCATGTTTTAGGGTTATTTGAATTTAGTTTGATTTCTGATTTATTTAGCTTAGGTTTAATACTGTCCTTTGTCTTGTTTCTTTTGTTATTTTCTATTTTTAGAATAGTCGTTTCATGTCTGATTATGATAATTGTTTAAGTGTAATTGATCACAAATACTAGGACTGTTGGAATTATTCTGGTTTTGAAAATAATTACTTAAGTTTAATTACTAATTTATGTTAGTTAATAAACTCTGATTGTTAGTTAAATATGCACACTTATGGTTGTTTAAACTATTTCAGAATTGGTTAAACATCCAGGTTAGGTTTAGGTTCAGCTCAGTCCTTAAATGTTAATTAATAAGCCTAATTACCTAATTAAGGTCCATTTAGTCAATTTAATTAGGCTTATAGTTTTAGTCTAAGCTGCCTTGAGTTACCTGATTTGAGGAACTTATTAATAGTTGATTCTTGGCAAAGGAGGCCCAATTAGTTAGGCTCAAAATAAGCCAACTATGTGGCCCAGCCTTGGATCATAAAGAGATAATTACAGGGGTATTTCAGGGTAGTTTAAGAATTCTAATTAAAGAATCTTAGTTGTAACTGCCTAGGAAACTTCTAGAATGAAGATAAAAAAAAATCAAAACAGAATCAAAAAGATAATTAAATCATAATTCTGGGTAAAAAATAAAATTTCAGGAGTTAAAAAGGGTATAAAAATAGAAGAAACTTCTAGAAAAGTGTACAGATGTCCTAACTGTTATAAAAGATGTTGAAATAATGGACATATGTACCAGGGCTATTAAAAGGACTGTACTATTTCAGAATTAGGATAATGAATATTCCAAAAATACTACTCACCCTAGGCAGCCTATATATAGACTACACATTTATGAAAAATAAAGACCCTCTTAAGATAATTCTTTAAATACAATTGAATAATTAGAAGCGGTAAAAAATGTAAATGCACATAGGTATTAAAATCAGTAATTAAACAATTTAGACAAATTATAAATCATTAAGAGACCGTGCTAGAACAACGGAATTCGGGAGTGCCTAACACCTTCTCCTGGGTTAACAGAATTTCTTACCCGGTCTTCTGGTTCGCAGACTTTTAACGGAGTCAAAATTTCCTCGATTTGGGATATTAAAAATAAATAAATGGTGTCCCGGAACACCGTAAAAAATCCAAGTGGCAACTCTGAAATTAATAAATAATCCCAAATTCGAATAATGTCACTTAAATTAGAAAAACTCTCATATCCCCACCCTATCGAAAAAAGGAGGTGTGACACACCCAATTCCTATATATCCTTGGTGGTGATCGATATTTAATTCTTCCTACGTACTCGATCTCACTTTAACATGGAGTGCAGCATATAATGCCTGTGCTAGAAAATTTCAGCGAAAGCTTAATTTAGCCTTGTACACCAATGCAAAACCTTGCCTTGTAAAAGATACTTTGATTTGGTTAAAAAAATCTTAAGCATGAAGAAACTACTTTTTCAAGTTCACCTTCAATTAGTTACTATTCTTTTTTTATTATTAAATTTTTTTGTTAAGTAATTACTAAATCTTAATTCAAGTTATAGGCCCGTGTGCTGTCGTACGTAATATTCTCAGCCTAACAAACCTTGATGGTGCAAAAGCCAAAAAAGGACGAATAAAGAAAGCGAACAACCTTTTGTCTCATCTTGTCGTCTATCAATCAATATATTATACACTAGGTCACTCCAAACATTTCAAAAATCAAAAAGAATTCTAGCTTTTGGAAATGGAACTTAAGGAAAGAGTATTGGAAGAATTCGAGGAGAGAGCAGAAAAGGAGAATCGGGTAAGATAAAATATTTAGTATAGTTTATATGAGTTCATGAGAACTTTGAGGAGGATTCCTAAGCTTTGAGATACAAGGACTAGAAGACACCTATCCGATGTTAAAATAAAGCAAAAGGGTTAGAGCATTTTTGTAAGTTATCAAAAGGGAATTCTCAAGCATCCATGGTCCTTGGGGAGGTTTTTATTCCTTAAATATAATTAAGACAACAAATCAAACAAAAGATCCTAACCATGAAAGTAAGGAATTGTAACTTTGTAACCATGTGCTTAAGATACCTTTCTTACGTACGTAATTTCTAGCTTGTCATTTTTCTTTCCCCTTGTCATTATTTATCTAATACCCACAGAATTCTAGCGTTGATTCCTACTTAAACTAATTAATATGTCTTTGTTTTCGTTAACCAAAGAAGAATTTGCCGAAAAGAGGAGGAGGCCAACAGAATAGAGACACTGGATCAAATGTTGAGCTAGGCATGGGAAAAAGGAAATTTTGGTTTTGATACTATTACTGATACTGATGTTTTGACTGAGTTATTCCTCTTTGATTTTTCTATAACTTTGGATTTGGATGTGCTATTATAAATCTGTCCAATCATTACCCAAAAGTTTGAAAAACTGTCTTGAGCTGGCTCAATACGCTAGATGACGAGGATGTACCATTAATTATGAATCATGATCTTAATTATCAACCTCTGAATTGCTAGATTTTATGATAATAAAAACATATGAAATCCACTGTGAGCTCATCGTATCCATGGTCCTAGGTGCATGGCGGTCACCTAAAGGGAAGAAATGTAAAAGATAATACAAAGAAACTACAGTGTTTTAAAAGGTATTTTTGGGGTGAATCCTGGGCGAGGCGTACCAAAAATATCCCGAGGTGATGGTGGGGCGGAAGTCTCAAGAAGCGTGTGCACAACAATTTGGGGCGTACGCGCAGGTGTTGAGGCGCATTTTTGTAGTAAGGCGTAAGCCCCCAGAGACTTTTTCAAATTAAAACAAAGTTTGTTGAATAAGTCCTTCATGTCACACCTCCTTTTCCGAGGGGAATATGGAGTTTTTTCAATTTAAGTGATATTATCGAAATGAGATTATTATTTTTTATCAGAGTCGCCACTTGGAATAATTTATGATGTTCCAAGTCACCGGTTTATTTTAAATCCCAAATCGAGGAATTTGACTCCATTAAAAGTCTGCGAAAATCAAAAGACCGAGTAAGGAATTCTGTTAACCCGGGAGAAGGTATTAGGCATTCTTGGATTCAGTGATTTTAGCACGGTCGCTCAACTACTATTAATTGGCCTAGTTGTCTGATTTATTACGTATTTTAAATCTATTTGTGCATCTTTAACTTTTAGCCGCTTTTAATTATTTATGAAATTATTTGATCAAATCGCGATGTCGCGTACTCGTTTGTTTTATACATATTGTGAATCGCGTCACGCAAATCGTACCCACGATCTAGAACATGTTTATTTTAGTTATTGTTCGAAGTTATGATTGGGTCACATGAAATGCACACCCGAATTGGGGATTACGTATCACAACTATGCCACGGGAACCGTACCTATAACCGTGATGATTTAATTACACGTTTAAAGCAAACTACGATATTCATGAGTTATTTTTCTTATACTACTTTGGGATTGATTGTGAGGCCATGATTTATGGAAAAATCTTTGAACAAATCGCGATGTCGCTTACTCGTTATTTGTACATATCGTAAATCGCGCCACGTGAAACGCGCCCGCAATCTATGACGTGTTTAATGTTATTATTGTTTGAAGTTATAGTCGAGTCACACGAAACGCACACTCGAATTGGGAATGACGCATCATAACTATGCTACGGGAACCGTACCCATAGTCACGATGATTTATTAATCGCACCTAAAGCAAAGCTACGAATGTTCATGTTTTGATTGATTTTTCTAAGTTTGAAATCGTGTATGAAATGTCCCAGTATATAGAATTTATAAATAAGAACACAGGTGTGTTGACAGATTGCCAAACATCTTATAGACGTAATTCTCTGTGTCAATTTGATTCGTTAAAATAAGAAAAAGTGGGCTGGAAGGTCCTTCAGCCTCTTTCTGTTCTCCAATCCGAAATGGGCCTGTAGCCCAATAGCTCGTTATCCAATAGAGTGTAAAGACACATCCTAGCTAGTATGCGAAACATGATAACTGTGATTATCAAATCACTAGCCAATAATTTACAGCATCAAGCTTTCAATATAACTACAAATCTGGCTAAAAGTTTGACAACTGAAACACTAATCACAAGAGAAAAATCGCACTTTACGCTTAAACTATTACAAAGGTAAATGATCCTAGCCACAATTGGTATTATCCCACCAAACTTAACCAACAAAATATGGGTACACATATATTTATACAATTTCAGTTTCAAAATCCTATAATCTAGCAATTTTATATTGCTCTTATCACCTAGGGATGGCAATGGGGCGGGGCAGGGGCGGGGCGGGTTTGGTAAAACCCACAAAAATGTCAACCCGCCCCGCTTAATTTTTTTCTTCTTCTTTTTTCTCTAATTTCGTGTTTTGTTTCTATTTTCAATTATTGGTTTTCTAAAAACATGTTCATTACACCGACATTCCTTGTAATGCGTCATATCAGAGAATATCTTTACCTTTGTAATAATGTATATGATCTTTCAAAATAAATGGGTTACTATCATTTCCTATTACTAATACGATATATTGACTTTTGTAATTTTATTTTTGTGAGACTTATGCAAATTGGTTAATTATAAATCAAAATTGTATTCGTGCTAGTGAAGAAAAATATGAAATTGCAGTTGAAATGATTGCTTTGTTTCAAAAAAGATAAAATTCAAAGTTGCCCCGCATTGAACCCGCATTAAACCCACAACCCGCCCCGCCCCGCTTTAAAATTTTTAAAAATTGTTTTAACCCGCCCGCCCCGCCCCCGCCCCGCCCCATTGCCATCCCTATAATCACCTGGCCAACACCACAAACTTGTTCATGACTAATGGAAAATCAGTTATGCAAAAATCTTAAATTATTCTTAGTAGAGAATCACAAGCACAGTATACTCCATCATAGAAGAGGGAGATAAACAAGCTAAATCATAATTCCATTTGATATCTTCATACCATGACTGTCATCATGTGTTATTTCAATACAATAGTAATGCACTAAAGCACAGTAATGTACGAAACAAATTTAAATTAGATGTTGCTGAACATGCTAATCGCATGGAGCTTAACAGGGAATTCCTAACTTCATGTATACAACCATGGAAGAACAAATGCTCAGCTTCATACCTGGTTACAACAGAATCAGAACAAGCAGAAAATAAGTCTCTGAAACTGGCAAAAGGGTAGCAACAAAGCAAATACAACAACAGGAAATCAACAAGAACAAAAGAAACAACAGCTGATCTGAAATCCCAGCAAAATGAAGTAGAATCCAGCAACAATTAAAGAAAACAACAACTTGAATTTTTCTTCTTCTTTTTTTTTGGTTTTGTTTTCTGTTTATAACTTTGAACTAAAAAAAGGCCAAATACATCGGCAGCCCCTTAAACTTGTCCTTGCTTTTCACTTTGACACTTTTTCTTGACTATGGTCCATCTGAACCCCAGAACAAGGGCATTGCGGTGCCACTTAGACACAAAAATCACCCGGGCCACTTTAAGTCAAGCGCGTGTATGTAAGCGCTGGTAACGTGTAATAGCCGACGAATACATTTCTTACATGTGGATTTATTGTCCACGTAAGATCTAAGTGTACCGGGTAAATCCAACTCAACAGATCGGGTAAAACACCAACCCATTTAATTACCTTTATTCGTTACATCCAAAGTAAAAAACCTAATTCTCATTTACCGTCTCCCCCGTCTCCATCTATCTTATTCTTCTCCAAAAATCGATTGCTCCATAAACAAGAAGGTTAAGGAAGAGAAGTACTGACTCTTTTACTGGTATGTCTTGATTTACTGTTTTATGGTGATTCTATTTATTTATTAGGGTTCTTTTGTTAGTAATGGTGTATTTGGGAACTGTAGATACAAAATCAGGTTTTTTCTTTTCTTTTTGTCGAATCTTGCTGACTGTGCTCACGTGGTGCCTTTTTTTGTTCTCTTTAGGTGAAAATCATGTCAGTGGACGAATTCATTCTTGTCCGCTTTCACCATGGTGGAATCTTTACCGAATCTCCAGGTGCGAAATATGTCACTAATTTAGAGGTAAATGAATTTACTATTGACAAAGACCATTTCTCCTTGATTGAACTTCAATATTACACAACATCTTTGGGTTATGCAACTGTTGGGGTTTTTTATGTCTTTAACCCTAGGTCCAAAGAATTTGTCTTAATTGAAAATGATGAAACAACTATATAATATTGTTTGTTACTGTAAGGAGGGTATTTTAGACTTATACATTTCACATGTTATTGAGGTAGTTCCTAATAGTGTGGTCCCAATTGGGTATTTATGTGGGCCAGAGGCTGTTCAAGAAAGTAACAACACAATTAAAAATCCAATTAGGGCAACAACAGAAGATAGTGAAATCAGTATAAATGGACCACAACCAAGTGAACAGCTTCCACATGATAATTTGAGTGACTCTGAACTTGGAGAAGGGGTTGCTGCTAATGGTGGGGAAGGGGCTGCTGCTAGTGGTGTAAATTTAGAAGAGGAAGTTGATAACGTAGAGAACCTGAATGGGGGAGAAGGGGCTAATGAAGAAGAGGTAGCTAGTAGTGAGTCTGATCTTGGAAAACTTCCTGATGAGGATGATAGTGAAGTTGATGATGAGGCTAGGACCTTTAGAAATGAGAGGAGAACTAAAAAAAATGCTACCAGAAGGAAGAAACAACCTGAAACTACTAGTGTGCCTGTAGGAGAAGCTGGAATTGATAGAGGTTTTGAAGATATAGGAATTAACAAAAAAGGGAAATATGTTGGCAGATTAGGAGGTGATGAGGAGTTCATTGATAGTTCTGATTGTGGCAGTGATGATACCGATGAAGAGGTAGAGGTTGATTTTCAGCCTGGTGTTGACCTTCCAAGTAGAAGAAAGAGCACAAAGGTTAGATATGACACTGACTGTGAAGTAGCAATTTTTGAGTTGGGCATGATATTTAAGAATGTTGCAGAGTTTAGAAAGGCAGTGGCTGATTATGCAATAGAGTATAAAGTTCAGCTAAGGCTTAGACCAAATGAGAAGGATAGGGTAAGGGTGAAATGTAAATAAAAAAGATGCAAGTGGGAGTTGTTTGCTAGTGTTGATAGAGATTCTGGTGACTTCATGGTCAAGAAGTACCATCCTGTACATAAATGTCGACCACTAAACACCAACAAGATGTGTAACTCAAAATACATTGCCAACAAATTCAAGAAAGAACTTACTGCTGCTCCTTATATGAGACTTTGGGAAATTCAAGAACTAGTTAGGGAGAATTTGAGATTGTATATTGGCAGAACTATAGCTTATAGAGCCAAACAGATTGTTCTCAGAAAGTTTATGAGGGATTGGAAGATGGAGTTTGCAAGCTGTGTGATTATGCTGATAGTATTAGGGAAACCAATCCTGGCAGCTCTTGTTTTCTGAAAATTGACAGAGAGTCTGAGCCTGGCAAGAACCTATTTCAGCACTTCTATGTATGTTTTGATTCACTCAAGAAAGGTTGGTTAGAAGCGTGTAGGAACATCATTGGTTTGGATGGTTTTTTTCTAAAGGGAAGCTGTAGGGGTGAATTACTAGTGGCTGTTGGAAGAAATGTGAACCAACAAATGTTTCCTATTGCTTGGGCTGTTGTACACCATGAAACTAAAAATTCATGGAGTTGGTTCCTCAGTCACTTGAAAGAAGATTTGCAACTTGGTGAAGGACATGGCTTAACAATAATGTCGGATATGCAAAAGGTAAACTGTTTTGTATATACTGTTTTCAATATACTGTTTTGATTCATAGTTGGCTTCTAATGTTGTATGTATTTTCTGTTTGTATATATTGTTTTGCAGGATCTTTTGATAGCAGTTAAAGACTTATTGCCTATGGCAGAACAAAGAATGTGTGCAAGGCACATATGGTCTAACTGGTCTAAGAAATGGAAGGGAGAAGAAAGGAGGAACCAATTCTGGAGGGTTGCAAAGGCCAGTTATGTGTTTAAGTACAACAATGAAGTTGAAAACATGAGAAAACTTGGCAGCACTATCTGTGAAGATATGAAGAAATATGATCCCTAGTACATCAACAATGAACAAAAGTAGAGAACAAGAACAACAAAAATCCTGGTTCAGTCCATCAACAGGAACAAGAACATGAATAAAGCCATATCATTAACGCCACGACAACAACAACAAACATCACTGTGTTCCTCCATTTTTTTGCTCGATCTCTTTCTTGATCAAATGCCTTCACTCTCTTCAACAAACCCCATATAACTCTATTCGCTTGCTCAGGAAACTCGTCCTCTAACCATCTAAAATATTTACATCCCCCATTGTCCTTCAACAAAAAAAAAACAGAAAAAATATATAAATCAATGGCAGAAATTCGTATAAAGAATTTATTGAGGAATATGCTTACTTTTCCAATTTTGCATACAAAGTACCTTCTTCCTGGGTTAGCAGCACTCCATGAAATTTCAGTTCACATGGACGACCACAACGACAGAATTCAACTATTTCAAAATTTTGGGACATTCTTCTAACAAAAATTAAGAGATGTAGTAGTAAAGATTATGTAGATAATTCGACTAAGCACGATGGAGTTCTTCAAATTGAAAAAAAAAGCACCGATTTTCAGTTCTTGATGAACAATTGAGCTCAATTGCAATGGAGAGAAATTAGGACTTTTTTAAGGGAATGAGAGATGATAACAATGGAGAAAGGGGTTAAAATATAATGTGGGTGGGGTTTATTACCGTTAGAATAGTCCATGTCAGCATTTTTTTGACCCCTCACGCGCTACGTATACGTGATTCGCACACACAGTGGCCCGGGTGATTTTTGTATCTAAGTGGCACAGTAGTGCCCTTGTTTTGGGGTTCAGATGGACCATAGTCAAGAAAAAGTGTGAAAGTGAAAAGCGAGGACAAGTTTGAGGGGCTGCCGATGTATTTGGCCTAAAAAAACTCAGAAAAAAAATGAAAAGTTCTCTGAAGTTTTGAGGATTTTGCGGTATGCCTCTTTTGAAAGATCATATCTTAGTGTGCATGAAATCAATGTGTATTCTGAAAAATCCTCCTTAAAATGAGAGGCGATGAGGTCTTATACAGGGGAGTGAAGTCCATCATGTGCTCAAAAAGGGTCAGGAATAATTCTCAACAGTCACCCCTAAATTTCAAGAAAAAAAACATATTTCACAATTGAATATGGACAGTTGTTGGACAGCTGTCCATTCCAGATATTCTCTATATGTTTTTTTTTTCTTTTAAATTCTGATCTTAACATTCTTTACCCCAAATCTGATCTAAACTTTGATTTTTATTGCACTTTAGTCCCTTTGACCCCTTTGTTAATTACAAACAGCTACACCAGAAGAGCAAACAAATTCAACCATAGACCAAAACTACCCCTTTCAGTACCAAACGCCCCCTTAATATTCTAGTTAATGATAAACAAACCCTAGCAAGAGCCATATGGATCAGAACAAAAGTAAAAAAGAACAATGCAAAAAACTAAACTGTTCAACCAACACTTGTTTCGATATCCCATTAATGAATAAAAAATTAAACTAATTAATAAACAATCAACTAACAATTATATATGGTTAACAACAATTAACCTAAGAGATATAAAAATCAATGATTAACTAGTTAAAGTTGACTCAATTAACCTAAAACCTACGCAATTAACCAGTTAATTTCACTGACCTTAAACAAACTAAAAACTAATTCAAATAAAGAAATCAGAAAAACAGAATCAAAGGAAAAGAGAGGAAGGGTATTGATTTTTGCTGGAATGAAACGACGAACAAAGCGACTCGACGAACGATGGGAAAGGGGGAGGGGGGGGGGGGGTTGGTTTCGGTTCGTTATATCCAAAGGGATCAACGACCAAGATTTCTTCCAATAAAAACGGGGTCGTTTGGTTGGGGTGTTGGTGGGCCTGGACCGGGTAGGTTGATTGGGCTGGGGCGAGAANGGGGGGGGGGGGGGGGGGGGGGGTTAGTTTCGGTTCGTTATATCCAAAGGGATCAACGACCAAGATTTCTTCCAATAAAAACGGGGTCGTTTGGTTGGGGTGTTGGTGGGCCTGGACCGGGTAGGTTGATTGGGCTGGGGCGAGAAGGGCTTTGGGGCACTTTAAACATTTTAGCCCAGTTATAAACAAGACTACATTTTTTCAATTCCTTTTCTTTGGTTTCTCTTTTTAATTTCTTTTTCCTTGCTTTTAAAATCATATTCACATTAATCAAAAACCTAAATTAAATCCTAATTTGTAGAATTGAATTTAATAATCTATTTCTATGTTAAAATAATTAATTAACTTAACTAATGAGAGAATAATACTAATTTAAAAAGCTAAAAGCTAAAGTGTAAAATGACCAATATTTTTGTAAATTTTTTAAATATTGTAACTAATTCACGTAATTAAATTCTAAATGCAATGAAGGCCTAAAATGGTATTCAATGAAGAATTAAATATTTCTTTATATTTTTATAATTTTAAAATATTAAGAATGCACAAAAATGCAAACAATTAACAAACATTTCTATTAATTATATAAAAAATAAAACAATTAAGAAAAAATCTATTTGTGAATTTTGTAGGAATATTTTAGTCGGGCAAAAATCACGTGCTCACAACTGCCCCTCTTTGCTCGGAAACACGAAGAGTTTTCAGGCAAAGATAAAGTGAGCAAATACGAGCGATTTTTGCCCGTTTGGATACTCCATGGGAAGCATTTTGAAAAAAGTTTGACCAAATCTTGCTTCTGAAGTTGCCTACATATCCTCGGCTATAAAGGAATCAGGTCAGTACAGTTCTGGAAGTTTTGGTAGCTAGGACTACCGAGAAGTTGTGATTTCACTGGTGTTGCTGCTGCTACTGCTTGTTGAACTCCTTATTACACCGAAATCAAAATGAAAAGAAACTAAACAACTCTAATCAGCTATGCGTTACAAGATTCCTATCTATAAGTCTTCAAACTTGATATGGAATCTTCTACGGTTCTGTTGTGCATCTCGGACTGTCGACTCGCATTCTTGGGCGAGCTTCAGCTACCTCAAACTTGAACTTGAAATAAATTCCCTCATTCTCCTGGTGGGATCCTGATGCCTTTAAACTTGAAATGAATTCCCTCATTCTCCAGGTGGGCGCCTGATACTGACTTAAAACTTGACATAACTCCCTCGTTCTCCAGGTGGGCGCCTGATGCTGACTTAAAACTTGAAATAAATTCCCTCATTCTCCAGGAGGGCGCCTGCCAATGACTCGAACTTGCAATAAATTCCTTCATTCTCCAGGTGGGCGCCTAATGACTTAAAATTGAAATGAATTCCCTCGTTTTACAAGTGGGTGCCTGATTCTGACTTAAAACTTTAAATCAATTCCCTCGTTCTCCAGGTGGACGCCTGATAACTTCAAACTTGAAATGGTTTCCCTCATTCTCTAAGTGGTCGCTTGATGACTTAAAACTTGCAATAAATTCCCTCATTCTCCAAGTGGGCGCCTGCCGACTCAAAACTTGAAATAAATTCCCTCATTCTCCAGGTGGGCGCCTGATGCTGACCTAAAATTTGAAATGAATTCCCTCGTTCTTCAAGTGGGCGCCTGATGTTGACTTAAAACTTGAAATAAAGTTCCCTCGTTTTCCAGGTGAGCGCTTGATAATTACTTGCACTTGGAATAAGTTCCCTCATTCTCCAGCTGAGTTCCAGCAATCACGACAACAAAACAGAAAATTTTCTGCCCCAGTTTGTACCAGGAACATTCATGAGTGTTAGTTGAATCCCATTATCCAGGAGGGTCCTGAAAATTTAAAACTTGATCCCATTATCCCGGTGGGTCCTGAAAACTTGAAATTAAACCCCATTATCTAGGAGGGTCCTGAAAATTTGAAATTAAATCCCATTATCCAGGAGGGTCCTGAAAATTTGGAATTAAATCCCATTATCCAGGAGGATCCTGAAAACTTGAAACTGAACTTATCTGGAATATGCTTTCCTCTTGGAGTATTCCTACAAAGCAAACAAAATTTCTTTCCCCTTTTTCAATCAAAGAAAAATTCGTCAGTTTAAAAATGTGGTGGTTAGTTTGTGGCATCCTTGCTGAAGATATCTTCTTCTGCCGCTACCACGTTTCATTCTGAATAACTGCTTCGACTAATAAAGAATTGTTTGATGTTTTGATCAAACCTCGACCACAAAAAAACTCTGAATCTGAATCCCTTACACTCAACTCGTTGTGTGGCATCTTTATTCATACAATTGTTGAACCTCAGCTTTTCCTCGAAATCCACGAATTATCACCCGAACTTCAGTTATCGCCTTATTGCTTATTCTGAATCGTGTTACCTGTGATGTGCTTTGGCCGAACTTCGCCTTGTGCAATCAAAAAGCTGGTAATGAGCTTTGATCCTTTCTTGCTTGCTTAACAAAGACTCATTGACAGAGACTTAGGAAAATAAACCCAAAAGAAACGAAGCGAAGTGACTTTATGAATTAGGAGTAAAGAGGAAATTTTTTAACAAAGACAACTATTTGGAGTAGAGTGAAGAATAGACTTATCTGGGTGAAGTAGCTGGCTATAATGATCATGACATGCATTTCGGATTGATCAGTCTAATCCATCCAACCAATCATATTTCAGCTCATGCCATGTCTCCATACCTCAAAATTGGGGTTTCCATAATCCATTTCCTTTGTAAAATCACAAACCTTATTCGGCTCGTGGTTCCCCGAAGGGTTTTCAGCAGCAAACCTCTCTCATTTGTCCATCTCTCATCTTACCATCGCCTTACGGTGACCGCGAGGGTTTTCACCAATAAGACTCTCTCATTTTAAATTTTTCTCAACTCACCATCGCCTTACGGTGCCCGTGAGTGTTTTTACCGATAAGACTCTCTCATTTTATCCATTTTCCTTGTGTCCGTGATTAAAATGTTGCCCCTGATACCTCTATCTTACTTGACTTGGCATTCTCAAAGATTGATTGAAAGGTCTTTCTTTGGACTGTAATGTAGTCCTTTGGACAGGGTTAGAAAGAAAAGGTGGTATGAAGGCTCAAAAGAATTTAAAAATTAAAGGGGTTCAAATTTACAACTTTGAATCTAGGGACACTTTCAATTTTATTTTGATGAGACCGAATCTCAGAGAAGGGCTGCCTACGTATCCTTAAAGGAATCGGGTCGAACATAGTTCAAACCTTGTTTTGTTTTGGTTACCATTTTTTTTTCTTGTTCTTTATTTTCTTTTATTATTTTCTCATTTTACCTCTGATTCCAAAAGAGGGACATGAAAGAATATAAATAAGGCTCAAAAAGGTTAACAAAGGATAAAGTATTTGGATAGCAGAACAAAATGCCTTCGTCATTCCAATCTTTGAAACATGCCAAATACAAATAACACAATTGAAGACAAACAAAGAAATGATAAATAATATCTCTTGACTGCATCATAATTGATAGTTATCTACACATTTTCCTTATACATATGTCAAATACAAAGCCCCATTGTGCAACACTCTAGTCACAATGAACAACCCCTGCCAGTTTGGGGCGAACTTGCCTTTAGCTTCAGCTTGGTTGTGGAAGGATGCGTTTCAATACTAGCTGGCCCGCTTCAAATTTTTCGGGGACGCACCTTCTTATTGTATGCTCTTGCCACTCTATTCTGATACAATTGACCATGGCATACTGCTGCCAATCTTTTCTCGTCAATCAGACTCAACTACTCTAGCCGGGTTTTAACCCATTCATCATCATCAGTTTCAGCTTCCGCAGGGAAGGAATCTCTACTTCCACAGGTATGACTGCCTCAGTTCCATACACCAGCAAATAAGGAGTTTCACCCACTGATGTGGGTACAGTACTGCGATAACCTAGTAAAGCAAAAGCCAACTTTACATGCCATTGCCTAGAACCTTGCACCATCTTACGAAGTATCTTCTTTATGTTCTTGTTAGCCGCCTCAACAGCTCCAGTCCGGGTCACATAGATGATGTCAAATTCTATGAGTAAAATATGCCACTTTGCAAGTTTTTTTATGGGCATAGGCTTCTGAAAGATAACTTGAGAGGATCCATGCGAGAAATGAGGTAAGTGGTGTAGGGCGACATGTAATGCTTTAACTTTTGTGCGGCCCAAGTTAGGGCACAACATGTCCTTTCAAGAAAAGTATACTTAACCTCATAAGGAGTGAAATTTTTGCTGAGATGATAAATGGCTTGATCTTTATTTCCCATGATGTCGTGTTGACCCAGTACACAACTAAAAGAATTATCCAGGACCGTTAGATAGAGAATCAAAGGTCTCCCAGGCTCCGGCGGGACCAGCACAGGTGGATTTGATAGGTACCTCTTGATCTTATCAAATGCTTCCTGAAACTCATCAGTCCACTTATCCGCGACATTCTTCTTTATCAACCGAAAATTGGGCTCACAAGTCGTTGTGAATTGAGCAATAAACCTGCTGATGTAGTTTAACCTCTCGAGCAGGCTCATCACCTCAGTTTTATTCTTTGGCGGTGGTAATTATTGGATGGTTTTGATCTTTGACGGGTCCAACTCAATACCACTGTTACACCCCATGTTTTCGTACGTGAAAGTATGCCATAAGTGAAGTGATAAAAGCACGGAAATGAGATCTTACATCCCGCATTTTTCGTACGTTAAAGTTTCGTCGTAAGTTAATCGACGTAAGTTCATGAATGAGATTATTTTAAGATTATAAGCATTTTATGCTATTTTAAACAAGTAATTAATAAATTCGTGAAGGTGAGAGGGTAAGCAAATAGAAGAATTGAATTTCATCGAAGTTTGATATTTTGGGATAAAATACGGCCCGAGCTAAATTACTTGGTATTTATGGACTGGTGTCATACAAGTTATCACATGACCATGATAGTACGGTGTATTAAGTGTGTTAAAAGTGAATAGTATTTTAAATAATTTTAGATAATTCTTAATTAAGTGGATAAGAATAATTTTTGGGCTGCCACATGGCATTAAGCCAAGCCAAGTGGCATAAATATGCATGATGAGTCAAACGGCTTAAGTTGCCACATAAGGGTCTTTTGGATAACCACCTTGGTTGATGTCTTATTTGGGAATGTGAATTAAAGAAGATCAGCCACATTATCAAAGCTCATGTAAGGAGCTAAAGCTACTTTGATCAAATGTAACGTAAGGAGTTCAAAATAATAAGTTGGCTGATGACCATTATGCATATGACATAAAGCTTTTGGGAGATACTATTTGGACACCCAATTCAATTCAAGATTGTTGCTTTATCTTTTAACAGTTCAGTCCTCATCTTAAAAAGTAGGAAAAAAAAAGGAATTTGATAAAGGGTCTGCGTTAAGCTAAGCCAAGAATCTTGGTTTTAAGGTGCTATTAGTGGGACAGAAAAAGGGAATTTAGTATTTGCAGTAAATGGAGAGAGGTTGAGTTTCCAAATATTGATCCTTCTACTACTTTGCTTCAGTTCTTGCGTTCTGAGACTTGTTTCAAGAGTCCTAAACTTGGTTGTGGTGAAGCAACACTGGATATTTCTAACGGAGGATTTCTCAACAAATGAATTCATATGAATTTCACAACGCTACAACAGTGTGATGAGACTCAATTCGGAGGGAGCACAATACAATCTTTCTCAGGAATATCATACGGATTTTCTCCTACCGCGATCCGCCGTTATGTGTTCTTCGCAAAAGACGTGTGTTAGAGGAATTGTCAAGAGAATCGGTCCAGGTATGTTAAGGCTAAGCCCTTCCTTCGTTTTGGCATGATCTCATAACCACACAAGTTTGATAACGAGGCATAAAGAACAATTTATATCCCAAAATTTACGTATATTTTTCTAGTTTGTAATTTACAGTATTATCCTTATCATGACTCATATTCATTTGAGTAATCTCTTATTCAAGTCATGAGAGCAGATAGTGTATATATACAATATTACAGTATTTTCATTACCATCGAGCTATAATCGATGGGCAGGCCCCTATTGGGCAACCTCTGATCAGATGGTAAGATATATACCAAACCTACTGTGGCCGAGCGGCTATGAGCGAACCCAGTTGGTCGAAATACAGAGCCTAGTATGGCCGAGAGCCTATGAGCGAGCCTACTACGGCAGAACAATTATATATATTTACCGAGCCTTATAGGGCCGGACAACTATTTTACTTATTATATTTAGAGAATTGAGTTAGTCAGGTAACCATATCATCAGATTATCTTTGACTTCCAGCTACCTGCAGTTATTATACTATCAGTTCAGTTTCAGCTTTCAGTATACTGCCTTACATACTCGGTACATTATTCGTACTGACGTCCCTTTTGCCTGGGGACATTGCGTTTCATGCCTGCAGGTCCTGAGAGACAGGTCGAGAGCCCTCCGAGTAGGCTATCAACTCAGCGGAAGATGTTGGTGCGCTCCATTTGCTCCGGAGTTGCTTAATTGGTCAGTATAATTAGGACATGTATTGATTGGTATGGCGGGGCTCAGTCCCGACCTTTATGATACTTATGTACTTTTAGAGGCTTGTAGACAGATGTCAAGTATACGAATACTTGTATGGCCTTGTCGGCCTATGTTTAGAGTTTATAAATGATTAAGTTGGCCTTATTAGGCCCGTATGTCATGAGTATATGATGATGTAATGAGAAAGATATGTTACATTGGTACTCGGTTGAGTAAGGTACCGGGTGCTCGTCGCGGCCCATTAGTTTGGGTCGTGACAAAAGTGGTATCAAAGCAGTTCAGTCCTAGGGAGTCTACAAGCTGTGTCTAGTAGAGTCTTGTTTATGGGTGTGTCGTGCACCACACTTATAAGCAGGAGGCTACAGGGCATTTTGGACTGTCACTCTTTCTTCTTGCACTAGATCGTGTGGTAGAGCTCATTGATAAGAATTCAAATTCTGAACTTCTATTCGTAATAAGACGATGCCTACATTCAGAAAGATGATCGATAAGAGATATAGTTGTGAAAGTGTTGAGTTAGAGGAACTTGATTTATGCATATTGCTTTTGATGAGTAAATGAGAAGTCTTCAGCTGATCATTCGTATACTAAAAGGTGTACGATTTTTGAATACTTATCTAGCCTTACGGTAAAAAACAAAAGGAATAACAAAGTCGAAGGTTAGAGACAAGTTGTAACAAGTAAAAGAAGCGAGGTGAAGAAGGGTACGAGGTACCCAGTTAATAAAGATTATCCTTATTTACCATTCAGGAAAGGAGATGTAACCATTTTGAATTACCTACAATAGTTATAGATGTACGTACAATCAGCCGCACCTATCTCAGTCATGCTCTATGGGAGCTAACAGATATGGTTTAAAGAGAAAGACAGGATAGTAGGATCCGACTGCGGTTAGAGTAACCCAAAATGATGAATGGATGGTTTGAATACAATTACATTGGGAGATTGGACGTCAATAGGGTATTGAAGGACGAAATAGAGGAAATCAAGGAGGACATTTTGGAGTTCTACTAAAACTTATATTCAGAGAATCTACAAGAAAGACGGTTGGTTCTATCAAGTAAATTCCTCCTACATGGGAAACAAATAAAAAGCCACTCTTATTTGTTTTTGCACTGCCAAGTTACTACACAATTGTGGAAACTTTTCCTGAATATTACTGGTCCGCATTTGGTCATCTTTTGAAACGGTAAAGGTATTATGAAGGTATCATGGCACAGAAAGGTACATGACTCGAGAAAGACCAGAAGATACTATACTACGACAAATATGCAACTACTTACTTCCTCATAACAATTCTAAGAAATCCATATATTGATCCATACTTCCAATATGTCTCCTCTTACCCGAGAAGGAAAGTATGCGTTGGTTGACATTTTCGAAGGGATAAATATTACTTTGGTATTGCTCCCATCCCTAGTAGAGAAAGAATGTTAGGCAACCTGAAGATCCAGTAGGTGGAGCAAGGGGAGCTAAAATCAAAAGAATGTCTTGTTCGAGTTTTTGGAATAAAGTAATAGATATAAATGTCAGCAGGAAGTAAGAAGAGAGTTAATGATGCATTATGAGTATGATATGATACGTGGATGACAACGGTAGATCAATAAGTTACAGTATTACAAAATCTATAGTCAAGTAAAGGAAAAGACAATAGGCTTTGAGACAACAAAAGAATATAGTCCATAAAGTCATATCTTCATTTCAATAAATAAGTTCGTGACTCCAACGCGACTACCTGAAGGAAAAGTTAAAACCCCAAAATAATAGAGACCAATATGGATTGGTGAACAAGATAAACTAAACATGAATTAGGGACTGAGTGATTTAATAATAGTCGGCATCATGAGAATTTCATATTTCGTTCCATCGGTAGTAGAATGGACAACAGAAGAAGATTCAGGAGAAAATCAGAGAATGGTCATTCTGAAAGACGCTTCCCTAAAGCAAGTAATGTAAGCAAAGTTAAGCTTAAGGGACTGTAGGTACCAGTTACATTAAGTGACACCCTCGCAAGTAGGGAATTCTGTTATCCTTGGTACATAAGGATTATCACAAGGCGAGTAAGGGTCATTGGTGATGTGAAAGGACGCCAAAGATGAAGAGGAAAAACATCTAAAGGCAGGTCGTCATAGCTTCAAGTCTTAGTACTCCCCTAAAGGGGGAAATATAGAATAATAAAGGAAGAACGCGATAAGAATGAGAAAGGGATGAGATTGCAATTATTCAAATGTTACATATATACTATGATTCCAGAACATTATATAAGCACGACGTTAGAAAAAGGAAGTAAGGGTTCCTGCCAGGAAGGTTACTGATAAATAAGGAGCCGGCGCAAGAGGTAAGTCAGACAAAGGAAATAACCCAAGAGAGATTACGCGGAATATGGATATGAGAATGGGCCGACGAGTAGTTAGTAGTTGATTCAGGAAGAGCCTAGTCTTGACTAGACAAGAGATTACACACAAATCAGCAGACCATGCAAGATAAATATGGTGAACCTTAATAGGGAAAATCCACCCCCGCAATAGTGTCATCATAATACTTGAGATATATTCAAATAGGAGTCAGGATAGTTAAAGGTACCATATGAATGTTACAGGAATAAAAGAGAGTACCACTAAGAAGACAATCAAAACATCAGTTCAGAAGCAACCCTACAAGCACAAAGGTGTGGAGGTAAGTAACTACGGATAATTGTAGGCGAGGAAGGACATCAAAATTTTTATAGCGTAACCGATGTGATAAGCTCGCAGCTCTATAAGAGTCAGAAGGTCCTCCCTAAGTACTACAGTGAAGGACTACCTGAGGAAATGAGGAAGGAGGTTCAACCCAAGCACAATGACCTAAAGAGGAAAGGATCTTGTAACAACAGTTTCACAACAACATTGTATGCACTCCATAAGAAAATGGCACCTACCGTGGCTAATGAACGAGAAGTAAAATCAGAAGTAATATTCGAGATCATATGAGTTGCATGAAAATTCTGACATGCATGAGAATTAAGATAAGCTAAGTATGCACATAACAAGGGGCAGAAAGACCAGGAAAAGTAATAGCTTATGTTTAAAGAAAGTTGAGATAAAACGAAAGGAATTATTCGATCAATGATCCAGAGTTAGTTAGGAGCGAACTTGATATTTCAGAGTGTTATCCATGTAACATATAGGTTGACAATCATACAGTTTTAGAAGACTCCGGCATAAGTTAAAATAAAGAATTGAGTCCATGTCATAGATAAAGGATTGAATTATTACAAAATTGTATCATGGATATTCCATAGCGTCCATGAAAGGCTAAAAGTAATAACAAACATCATGAGCCGCAGATCGGACTATAGCTTAAGCCTATACAAAGGTTGATCAGAAGGAAGATGAAACTAAAGAGTTGCAACAACGAAGTAAATTAGGAGTCTGGTTATTGGACCTAGAAAATTATAGAAACTGCGCTTGAGAACATGGCAGAATCACTCTTAATAACATAGGTGCAAGAAAGATGATGCAACGACCATATTCTATGACGACTATATAAGGAAGCCAATTAGAAGAAGTACCAACCTTATAAGAAGTCGGTATAAAGCTCTCACCGAATTGTGTATACACCAGAGGTGCAAGTATTATAATAGAGCTTTAAGTTGTGAATATGAATTACACCTATATGGAAAGGAGGTCATAAAAGAGATAGAAGACGTGAGGCGAGATTTTAAGGTAAGTAAGGTAAAGGTGAACAACGTACTAAATACTCGAGTATAGAAAGAAGAGAGTGGTCCATACTTCAGGTAAAAGACTAGAAACACTGAGATTCAGTATCCAGGAATGATAGCAGCATCGTCAGTGGAATACCTTCCAACCTATGGTTTCTAAGTATCGAAAGGTCTAATTAGCGAGTGAAAGGAGAGTTAGAGACGATGCGATGTCTCGGTTGATATTCCAGAAAAGCATAAGGGAATCGATCGCTAGCTAAAGTATGATAGAACGATAAGGTTTTAGAATGAAAAGAGTAGGGATAAGAAGGCAAGTGAGAAGGTGACGAAAATGGATAAGTCATCGGGACTAAGCCCGTGAAAACAAAGGAGCTGATGGTTCCTCTAAGTTGTAGAAAGCTCAATTTAACCTGAATGAACTCAAGGGAGTCTAAGACTAGTAGCATTTTGAAGAGATGGGATGCTGCCCTGGTAGCAGAATGAGGGTGTAATTGTGATAGATCAAGGATGACGTTGGGCTTTCGATTGAGTAATGATTTCATGAATTGTACAAGATTAAAATGCCCACGTATGGTAAATCACATTGAGATGCTCTGAAATACGATTATGGAAGTATATTATCGTAATCGCCCCAGGTGGATCAAGACAATCACTTCAAATGTTCCTCGATGAGACGTGAGCCATAGCGGCGGTGTTACATAAGATATCAAGTTATCACTGATAGATGATACATAAACATTAAGGTGAATCAACAATGGATGGACAAAAGTCACGAAGTATGAGGTGAGATTAGGCCGTCATTCTTATGATGAATAATAATAAAGAAGCATTAAAGGACATAGATTTATACATATAGGCTAAGCAACGAAAGTAACCTGGAGTTGGTTGACGACTACAGTAACAATAAATCGAAGTATTAGTTATGGTATAGTATGACCAACTTAGATGCAATAAAGTCATACGAATGGATAAACGAATCTATGAAATAAGGTATAACAATATTGGTGAGTACAACAAAGTACCGAGCGAAGAACTTCAGTACACCTATAGATGCCTAGAGAGGCATCCTATTAAGCCTTGTATATGTTTACAAAGTGACGCTTAGAGATTGGCTAAAAAAAACTTGAGGAAAAAGAAGATAAGATTCGCAAGGAAGAACATACAAGGAAAACGTCGTACATGATGCATGATAGAAGGTAGCAAAAGTTACGAGATTAGAAGAATTCCAACCATAGACCGTGGTGTGAGAAAGAGGCCTAAAGGAGGTAATGCCCTGGCCTTTGGATTTATTCAAAGAACAGTTGTCTACATGGGAAAAAGAGTATTAAAGCATTCACAAGAGCTACAGGTTATGGGAACGATAAGTGCATCACTCAACATTCGAGGACAAATGTTCCAAAGGGGAGAATAATGTTACACCCCATGTTTTCGTACGTGAAAGTACGCCATAAGTTAAGTGATGAAAGCACGGAAATGAGATCTTACATCCCGCATTTTTCGTACGTTAAAGTTTCGTCGTAAGTTAATCGACGTAAGTTCAGGAATGAGATTATTTTAAGATTATAAGCATTTTATGCTATTTTAAACAAGTAATGAATAAATTTGTGAAGGTGAGATGGTAAGCAAATCGAAGAATTGAATTTCGTCGAAGTTTGACATTTTGTGATAAAACACGGCCCGAGCTAAATTACCTGGTATTTCTGGACTGGTGTCATACAAGTTACCACATGACCATGATAGTACGGTGTATTAAGTGTGTTAAAAGTGAATAGTATTTTAAATAATTTTAGATAATTCTTAATTAAGTGGATAAGAATAATTTTTGGGCTGCCACGTGGCATTAAGCCAAGCCAAGTGGCATAAATATGCATGATGAGTCAAAAGGCTTAAGTTGCCACATAAGGGTCTTTTGGATAACCACCTTGGTTGATGTCTTATTTGGGAATGTGAATTAAAGAAGATCAGCCACGTTATCAAAGCTCATATAAGGAGCTAAAGCTACTTTGATCAAATGTAACGTAAGGAGTTCAAAATAATAAGTTGGCTGATGACCATTATGCATATGGCATAAAGATTTTGGGAGATACTATTTGGACACCCGATTCAATTCAAGATTGTTGCTTTATATTTTAACAATTCATTCCTCATCTTAAAAAGTAGGAGAAAAAAAGGAATTTGATAAAGGGTTTGTGTTAAGCCAAGCCAAGAATCTTGGTTTTAAGGTGCTATTAGTGTAACAAAAAAAGGGAATTTAGTATTTGCAGTAAATGGAGAGAGGTTGAGTTGCCAAATATTAATCCTTCTACTACTTTGCTTCAGTTCTTGCGTTCTGAGACTTGTTTCAAGAATCCTAAACTTGGTTGTGGTGAAGCAACACTGGATACTTCTAACGGAGGAATTCTCAACAAATGAATTCATATGAATTTCACAACGCTACAATAGTGTGATGAGACGCAATTCGGAGGGAGCACAATATAATCTTTCTCAGGAATATCATACGGATTTTCTCCTACCGCGATCCGCCGTTATGTGTTCTTCGCAAAAGACGTGTGTTAGAGAAATTGTCAAGAGAATCGGTCTAGGTATTTTAAGGCTAAGACCTTCCTTCATTTTGGCATGATCTCATAACCACACGAGTTTGATAACGAGGCATAAAGAACAATTCATATCCCGAAATTTACGTATATTTTTCTAGTTTGTAAGTTACAGTATTATCCTTATCGGGACTCCTATTCATTTGAGTACTCTCTTAATCCAGTCATGAGAGCAGAGAGTCTATATATATAATATTACAATATTTTCATTACCATCGAGCTATAATCGATGGGCAGGCCCCTATTGGGCAACCTCTGATCAGAAGGTAAGATATATACCGAACCTACTGTGGCCGAGTGCCTATGAAAGAACCCAGTTGGTCGAGATACAGAGCCTAGTATGGCCGAACGCCTATGAGTAAGCCTACTACGACAGGGCAGTTATATATATTTACCGAGCCTTATAGGGCCGGACAACTATTTTACTTATTATATTTAGGGAATTGAGTCAGTCAGGTAACCATATCATCAGATTATCTTTGACTTCCAGCTACCTGCAGTTATTATATTATCAGTTCAGTTTCAGCTTTCAGTATACTGCCTTACGTACTCGGTACATTATTCGTACTGACGTCCCTTTTGCCTGGGGACGTTGGGTTTCATGCCCGCAGGTCCTGAGAGACAGGTCGAGAGCCCTTCGAGTAGGCTATCAACTTTTGGGAAGAAAATTTCTTGAGAAAATCACCCTAGGTCCTCTATTTTTATGAAAAAGTTGAAGAAGAAATGTCTGAAGTTGGTTTTTAAAAACATCATTACTCGACTTTCGCACTTGCGGTGCCTGGGTCGCACCTGCGCTATCACAGGTGTGAGAAATGGATCGCAACTACGGAGATGGTAAGTCCCATAGGGGGGGCTGCACCTGCGGAAGGTTATCCGCTCCTGCGGAACCGCTTCTGCGGAGAAGGGTCTGCATATGCGAGAGGACCGCACCTGCGAGCACAAAAGCGCACCTGCGGCCCTAGGCTCGCAGGTGCGGGCACACCAGAACTGTTGCACCAACAGTGTTTTCTTAAGTTCAAACACCCCGAAAACCTACCTGAAACACACCCGATCCCTCGGGGCTCCAAATCAAATATGCACACAATCTAAAAAACATCCTACGGACTTACTCGTGCGATCAAATCGCCATAATAACATCTTAAACATCGAATTAAACCCTAAAATCAATGAAATTTTCCAAAAACTTCTAAAACATCAAACTTTGCATTTTAGGTCCGAATCACGTCAAATGAGGTCCGTTTCTCACCAAACTTTACAGATATGACACAAATATTATATCGAACATATACCGGGCTCCGGAACCATGGTACGGGCCCGATACCACAGGTTTCACATATATTTACTCTTTCAGAGTCTCTTACATTTTTCAAAAAATATTTTCTTTTAAAAATTCATTTCTCGGACTTGGGACCACGGAATTCGATTCCGGGAATACGACCAAATCCCATATTTTCCTACGGACCCTCCAGGACCGTCAAATCACGGGTCCGGGTTCGTTTACCAAAAATATTGACCAAAGTCAACTCTTACTCAAATTTCAACACAAAATTATCCTTTGTTTTATCAGTTTTCCACATACACGCAGATCGAGGTGAGATAGAAGGAGGCTAATAATACACGGGATGCCCTTTTTGGTCATCACATGGGGGCTCTTATCCAAACATGCATGCAAGTCTAAAAATATCATACAGACTTGCTCGTGCGATCAAATCATGAAAATAATATGTAAAACTATGAATTTAACCTCAAAACTCATCATTTTTCTCAAGAACACTTAACTTTCACTATTTCTCAACCGGACGTCCGAATCACGTCAAATAAACTCCGATTCTCACCAAATTTCACTAATAGTATTCAAATACTATAGCAAATCTGTACCGGGCTTCGAAACCAAAATACGATCCCGATACCAATGGTTTCAAACATTAATTCATTTCTTTATTTCATTAATAATTCAGAAAAACAATTTATTTCAAAAATTAATTTCTAAGGCTTGGGACCTCATAATTCAATTCCGGACATACACCCAAGTCCCATATTTTATTGCGGACCTCTCGGATATTGTTGAAACAAAAATCCAATTCCGTTTACTTAAAATGTTGACTCAAGTCAACTAAAACTAAATTTTTAATTCTAAAAATTATTATTTCTTATATTTTCACATAAAAGCTTTCCGGTTTCACGCTCCGACTGCGCACGCAAATTGAAGCAATTAAAATTAATATTTTTATGGCTAATAAGCCTAGAACAGAGTCTAAATTCATAAAATGACCACTTGGGTCATCACAAACTCTCAAACTAAGTTTCACATAACCCATCAGCAAAATTCATGGGCTAGTCTAAAGATTCATTATGTGTCACGTATCTAGTCTTACCAGAGGCGAATCCAGAATTTTAGAAAAATTGATGAACTATTTACGAAGAGATATATCCCAAATATAAATTTTACGATTTTAACCTTTTAATTCTTATTATTACACCCATTATACTTTTGGAATAATATGTTCAAAATTAATTTCCTTAAAACCAAAATTTTCTTACATTTATATCTATATTGGTGAATTTATACGCGCTTCGCGCGATTGCAAAAAATATTATTAGATATCACGATAAACTAAATCTTTGGATATAAATATGTTAAATATTCTTTTGAGTTTTCGAATCTAAATAGATTAAATTTTAATTTCAAATTTTATTATTAAAGGTCGTGATGACATTAACAATTTACAAAATAGTCTTGTAATTCGACGAAATCTTTCACAAGTCGTAGCCTATCTATAAGCACACCCTAGCTCAAGAGCTAATATAACAAATGATCATACAATTTGATCGTCGATGGTAGACTCCCTCACTTGGCTCCAAGCCTTGTAACACACCGTTTGTAATCCATAACACCCTTCATTTATAGTTGCACTGGTCTCACACTGTTAACTAGCTAAATACTTCATAAACTCATGTGACTCTAGTAATATAATACTCTGAAGAATGGCCCTACCAAGATCACAACAACTAGGAAATCAATTGAATCCTCCTGAGTCCATACTCACCAATTAGATACAAGAACCCATTGTACCCCATCACATCTGCATCCTTAGTCTTGACAACACATTAAGAGAATAACCGGGCATCTATAGCGCCATCACAAGCAGTCGGTGCATCGATGATACCGAGTATGCAACATCATATACGAGTGGATGTAAAGGACTACAAGATATACACTTCAAGATTATTCAATGCCGCACGATAAGGATAGAATGAAATGGAATTTGCTGATAATTTCGTAGCCTCTCGAAGATAAGTACAGATGTATCCCTACCGATCTGCAAGACTCTACTAAACTCGCTCGTGACTCGTAGAACCTATGAATCTAGAGATATGATACCAAGTTGTCCCGATCCAAAATCCCACCTTAAGGATCGCGACGGCACCTAGTCTTTAAAACTAGGTAAGCCGATCACTTACAAAAGTTAAACCAATTAAACATGACATAATGAAAATATGGTTTAATATAAATACAGAAAATAAAGGTGATACAAGCCTACGCAACAATAATCACAATATATTCCCCAAGACTAGGTAGTACACACTCACTAACTCTGTTGAATACATAGAAACACTCAAAATACAATATTAGTCAGATAGATAATTTACTGTAATAATGAGCCAAGTCATCCCATGTATACCACTTGCTAGTGTCCTGGATGGTGTACCATTCCAACACTGCACCATTCAAGCTTGAACTAAAATTTGCCATCAATAATTCATCTTTACCACCAGCGCGCCTCATCTTGCTGCAAAACCCCCTTAAGTGGTCCACGAGATCTCCATGCCCGTCATACAAGTCAAACTTGGGCATCTTGAACCCGGCAGGCAGTTAGATATCAGGAAACAAACACAAATCCTTATAAGCCACACTCACTTGGCTTCCTAACCCTTGCATATTCCTTAATGATTGCTCCAGAATCTTTACTTTCCTAAATATCTCCTCTTGTTCCATGTTCTTAGGTGGTTTCTCAGTTTCAACATGAGGCTCAAAGTGAGGAGTGTAGGAGTAAGGATCCGGGACTTTGAAGGTGGGTTCCAGAGCATAGTATTGGGTATCGGGGGCTTGGAATACGACCTCACTAGAGGACTTTTGGAGAGTAGCTTGTGGAGGTGGTATGAAGACAGGAGCAGGTGCCGGGGCAGGGTATGAAGTTGTTTTGGCTGGTGGAGTGTGGAAGATTTGGGACAAAGTACCGGGGTAGTTGTGATAAGGGGTAAAGCCTGGTGCGTGTTGAGGGGAGAAATCAACAATACTGTGCATCCAGGCTTCGGATAATGGTGGGATGGAGGCAGGGTTTTCTATATGGTCGGTAGGTAATGAGGGTGGAGGATGTCCCTTGATCCATACCTGGTACATTTCCGCCATCCGATGTTTCAACCTTTAGACATCTTCTTTCAGTTAAGATTCGGATTCTACCATCTCCCTTGGTGGGTCAACAACTCCTGTATCTATTTCTTTGCCGGTCATGACTTTCTTGCATTTTGATCTGGTGTTATAAGGGTGACTTGCCAGGATTTCAACAAACAAACTACCTGAACAGAGCCTGACTAAATGCACACACAACAACTTTGTCAGTTTTGAAACATTTAACATATAGAGAATCGCATATTGGAGATGCAATGCACCTGAGCAATTAAATGTTTCTAAATGTTTTGCAACGGCTATGTGTTTCATCCCGGCTCTTTTCTCAAATTTCCAATCCTGATTTTCTTTCCCCCTCTCCTTTTGCTGTTTTTCACTCTTTTCTTGCTCTTTCTTCTTTTTGTTTGGACCCTCTTTTCTTTCTTCTCTCTTTTTTCTTTTTCCTCTCTATGTTTGTTTTTCACTTTCTTTTTCTCTTTATTTTCCCTCTTTTTTTTTATTTTAAGACTATGATCGAATCCTATGGGGATTGCCTACATATCATGACACCGCATTAATCAGATCATCACACAATTCGGGAAATAAATGTGAAATAAAAGAAAAGAAAACTTTTGGGGTTTTTCAATATTTCATTAATAAAGACAACACAATTTTTTTCTATTACATGGACTTAAAAGTGCTGACCACTACTGAAGGAAACATACATACTCGAAATAAACAACAAAACAACTTTGAACAAAACTCAAGAAAATACAGACTCAAAACTAAAAAAAATCAAAAATACATGAGAGCCTCCACTAGGTTTACGGGGGCCTGCGGGACATCAACCGATCTCCGCACGGGCCTTCATGCAATATCCAGTTGAAGGTGGTCTAAGTCAACCATCACCTGGCAAACGAATGTCATCACATGAGTCAAAAACGTAGACCTGGTCATATCTTCCCATTCATGGCTGCGACTTAATCATCTATCTCTTTAACCCTCATTTTGATGAGACCCTTCTCCTGAAGCAAACATCCAATATGCTGCGCCCGACCTTCCAATACCTGTGTATCAGTGTTGTTTTGGTCTTTAAGCTGTTTCATGCTTTCTTGTAGTTGGCAAATCAATGCGTAGCGATGCTCTTTTTCTTTCTTGAAACCCTTTGTTTGCTTTCATTCTCAAGGGTGACAAAATTTTTCTTTAAAATTGCTACTTCTTTGTCGTATTTCTTCTTCAACTGGTGGGCTAATCTGGCGTGTTCTGCGGCACCTTTGGCCAACTTCGCTTGAGAATTTAGCAAGTCTCTTTCGGCCTTTGTCAATTCAGCCGCATAGTCATGCACCTTCATCCTTAGGTTGTTGATGAGTTTTTCATCTCTCTCGCTTCTCACAGGCGCTTGAGCGGCTATCCTCATGTACCGGATTTGGGTCCAGAGTGCCTCATTTTCCCGAGCCAATCTCTCATTTTCCCCTTCATCCTCGGCAGCCTGCAAACCACTTTCAAAATTGATTTTTCTGATTTGTTGTTCTAATTTGCTTATGGTGGCCCAGTATTCCTTTTCTTTGGCTAACCAAGCCCATTGCTCCTATGATGCGTCGACAAATTCTTCGATATGAGGCCTTTTATTCGACCGTTGAGATTCGCCATTCGTCGCGACTCTCTTTCCATACCAAGCGACATAACTAGGTAAGACCTCACCCTTAGACAAATCATGTACTCGGGTATTTAACCCTAAATAATGGCATTCACTCAAAATTTGGCGAACCACTTCTTCAGGAAACTGGGCATCAGAGCGGATTTCGACTGCATAAGTGCTAAAATATTCATCTCTAGGAACGGTCTGGCATCTTCCAAGTTGTCTCTAAACCTGGTACAAAGCATAGGGTTGGATGCTTCGGAGACCCATTAGCAAGAAATATGGACCAGTGGCGGGCATATAAACAATCTCATCAACGAGAAGCCAACCTAGTGTCCACTCTATCTGATCTGTGATTATTGAACGAAGGAGGGTACCAAACTCTTTATTCAATTTTTCCCTGTAGACCCATAGTTCATGTATCGAGGACATTGACAAAGGTGCTTGATCATCCATATTTGCAACAACAGATTGCATCCCTCGAAAAACCTAATTTCGGCCTTACATGAGGTGAGGGATCGGAATATATCGGATACGATCATGGGCGCAAGGGTACTCTTGGCCTTAGTAATCAAAACATGGACAACCCCGCCTACCCACAAATCAATATGCCCGTCTTTCGTTGGAAATACCAAAAGGCCTAAAAACGCTACCATGAAGGCAAAACATCTATATGTCTCCCACTTCGACCGGTTTCCTTTATTACAAAGTCCATTTTTCGGGTCTTCTGTTACACCCCATAGTCTCGTATGTGAGATTACGTCATAAGTCAATTGATGTAAGATCTGAAATGAGATCATTTTTGAAAGTACATAAAGTAAGTTAATAATGTTACCTTGGAGGTTACAAATATTTAAGATCGTGAATAACGAGTATCAATAGGGTTGGAAAGCTTAGAAGCTAAACCAATTGAAGAAAATAAGTTTCGTCGAAAGTCGACGAGTTTGGAATGTTACAACATGTACTTTAGGGTAAGACTATGGTTCATTACATGATGGAGGTTATTATATGAGTTAGTTTTATCGTATGATAGTCGTGTGCTACGTTTTGAAGTCAAGCAAGTTGTGGAACAAAAGTCTGCAAAGGTCTTCACAAGTTACACTCATAATGTGCTTAACATTAGGTCAAATGTAACTGCGATTTTCTCCTAATATACTTGTAATAATTGGATGCTCTACTAAACAAATTGAATATCTATGAGTCTAGTTTCCAAATCATTAAACCGTTCATCAATACGACATAGGAGTAGAGAGATATTTGCAGTTTCGCGAGACTGCGCATACATCATAAGTGACAAGTAGGTGGATCACTAGAGCTTTTTGCGAAATACATTTCATGTGCTATATGAGATCTTATTGGGATATATTATATACCAAATTTAAGGTCTTGGAATTTATTTTCCAACTCTCTTAACCATTCGTTCATACGACATCGGAATAAAAATATATAAGAGTCAGAAGATGGACCAATCCTAGGGTGCCAAGCTAGCACCTCGTTGACTTTTCCAAAAATGATATATATGTGTCTTAGGTCGGCTTTCTCTTCATTATTCAGATTAACTAGACCATAGAACACCCATAAACATAACCTCAAGCTATCTTCTAGGGTTTCAAAGAAGATTATCATCCCGGGCATGAAATCGAGAAGCGATAACATCAAAACGATCCCTACGACGTAAGTGTCATTATACCGCCTCTCCTTTTTCTTTGTAGTTAAAGTTTTGGAAGGTAATTCATAGTTATGAAACGTCTAATATCTGTATTTAAGTGTTTAAATATCAAGGAATGTTGATAAATGTGTTTCCTAATAGTTAGAACTCACGGGACGGTGATCGGAAGCCGTGTGTTCGAGTTATTTGACTTGTAGCGGACTGCTTTGTGGACTGTTTTGTGTTTCTGTTGGGATGCGTGTTTTACTACTGTTTTGTAGAGTTTTGGAGGAGGAAGGGTGTGGAGAAACACCATATAGATTTAGGGTTGTGGGCTGGTCGTTCGTTGTAATATTTCCGGGTCGTTTGACATGACTACGGTGGTCGTCTTATGTATGAAGTGTTTAGGTTGTGTGTGGAATGTTTTGGGAGGCTCAATATGATTATTATTGATGTTGTTTGGGCTGTTTGGTGATTTTTTTGACTTGTGTGAAGTCATATATATAAGGGAGTTGCTGTCCGTTTCATCGTAAAATAGGTTGTGGATGATACATAATAGTTATGACGCTTAAACGATAACGATAGTGTCGTTTCTCTTATTGTAGATTAAGGAGTTGTGACATTTTCGTAGCTTGAGGTTGGGGAATTATATACAAGTTATGTGAGGCTATCCCTTTCCTTCTTTTGCACGACTCCGATTGTACATAATTCAATGAACGAGCTTCCAAAGATACCCTACTCTTAGAAGCTAGCAGTACTTACATTGTTTCCCTTCTTATGAAAAAATTGATGTTGAGGTTTCTCCTCTTATTCTTATGTTATCAATGTTGTTGGTACTTCCTGATTCTTATAAGATTCTTGATGAAGAGTTTATCCTAATAACTTGTACGGAGAATATCGACCTTACGTCACTCCGAAAGGTTCAGAATATGATTCCAATGAGTCCTACATGGATTATATATATGTATCTATTTTACTCTACCGAGCCGCACTATAGTCGGCCGGGTATGGCACCTATTGCGCAATCACTGATAAGTTGGGTTTACCGAGCTCCACGTGGCCGGGTATGATATGATGATGATGATGCCCACAAAGGCGGATATTTTAAAGGTTTATGTATATATATGTATGTATCACACATTTCATGTCAGTAGCCCTCAGAGGTACTCAGATGTTACAGGTTGTATATTCTCTATCCCCGTTTACATTACTGTTCTTACTTATGCTTTCCTGCCTTACATACTCAGTACTTTATTCGTATTGACCTCCCTTTTATTTGTGGACACTGCATGTCGTGCTGCAGGTCCGGATAGACAGGTAGACGTAGCTCCCCCACCACAATAGGCTTTCCAGTTCATCGGTTATTGGCGAGATCTCTTCTCCGGACTTGCCGTGGTCTTGGTATGCATTTGTGTTATAAATATTATGGGTATGTCAGGGCCCTGTTCCGGCTATGTTGCATTACTTATGCTCCTTTAGAGGCTCATAGACAGGTGTCGACTTATGTATAGTTTGGTATGCCTTGTCGGATGATTTTTGTTGTATAGTCTTTCATTGAAGCGTGGTAGCTCCTCACTTACATGTAGTTTCTTGGCAGTCTTGTTATCCCATGTTATGCATGTTCATTCCATTATCTTTCATTGTTTGGTGTTTGTAATCCATATCTACCACTTATATTGATCTCGTCGGCCCTTAAAGATAATAATAAGGTTAGATAAAATGTACGTTGGTGCTCGGCAAGTATGGCCCGGGTGCTAGTCATGATCCTCCATTTTGGGTCTGACATCTTCGAATCCCCTTAAATGCCCATATCGCTAGTATAGAAAATGAAACGGGGAAGCTCCACCTACTAGACTTCCAGTCTTGATATTTTGGGTTGGGAAACATTTTGAAATTGTTTATAACATAATTTATGAATAATTTTTGAATGCAAAAAATAATAAATAGATAGGAAAACGAATTGATAAAATCATGAAAAATAGAATTCAATGTGAAAAGTAATTTTAAAGGTAAAGTATAAGTTTAAAAATAATCTTGAGAAAAAATTAGGTATCAACATCATGCAATAGCAGGTCCAGGGGCAAGTGGTCCGCCTTCATCTTATCCATCTCCTCTCTCAACTTCTCCACTGACTCCTTGGAGGCACGAGTCTTTCTCAGCTTCTTTGTCTTTTTTGTCAGATCCTTCAGTGCCTTACCATGAGTTCCAACAACATCCAGGATCAACTTTTGGTTCTCTAGTATTTTCTTCTGGTTGTCCAGAAGCTCCTTGAGAGTGTCCTCTACTGACTGTGGGACCTGTGGCGGTGGAGGTGTAGATTGAGCAGCCACCGATGTAGAAAGAACAAACAACTTAGAAGTAGCTGCCTGCATCCAGTTGTTGATACTGGCGAGGGTCTGGCTCAATCGGTGGGCAGTCAGTGGGTAAGCAACAGATGTGGGAATGGCTAGGGATGCAGAAGTGGAGGGTCCTGGAGCAATGTTTGGGGTGGTTGAGGTAGGTTGATTAGGGGCCACTACTACCACTGGCTCTTCAGACTGGCCAGTGGAAACAGTGGGAACATTGGATTTGACTTTGAAGTTCTTGCTCTTGGGGTTGTCATCACCTTGTAGGCTATACCAGGAGAAAGGAGCTCTGGGCTTTACCTTCACATCAAACTTCCTACCCTCTACCCCTTGATCCTCAAAATTCATAGTCAAGAAATTTGGGAAGGGGTAGGATCTATCACCTTCGTTGACCACCCTAGTAATCACCCAAGACATCACATTACCGACGTTGATCGGGAACCCTGCCATTATCGAGGCCACAAGTACAGCTCGACTGAGAGGAAGGGAGTTTTCGTGAGTAGTGGGGTCTAGCCTGCTACACACAAATGTCTCCCACCCTTTTGCTTCAAAGTTCAGGGTGCGCCTCAGAATTTGTACCTCTACTTGTAACCATTTTGGAGTAGTGCCTGGGATTTCCAAATGATCTGCTAGCCATGGACGGGCATCCTCTCCAAAGTTTAACTTTTCCAAGTACAGTGTCTCATCCTCCTCATCTAAGTCAAGGTAATCATTGATAGATTTTCCATCGAACATCACGGGCAGATTCCGCACCTTAGTCACTTTGGAGTCCTTTTTGACATAAGCAACATTTTTGTAGAACTTCTTGACTAGGTGCTCATTTGCCTCCACCACCTGGCAATTGAAGTAGTCCCAGCCTTTCCTATATTTTAACTGTTTTAGCACATTGGGGTTGTGTGGAAAGAGGTTCCTTGTGATAAATTTTATCTCCGGTATCAATTTCCTCTCGGGCAACCACTCACGGAACTTGTGAAAGGCAGGTTCACTCACAAACCTATCCTCCCAACCTTCCGGTTTTCTAGTTCTCTCTAACCCCCCCTACTTGAGATTCACCCCCTTATTCTTCTTCTTCGGAGTGCTCACCGGATAATGAAGTTGTAGGTGAGGTAGAATATTCATGGGCACTCCCCTCAGTTGAGCCCTCAATTGACTCAGAAGATCTTTGTGTTGATGCTTGGGCAGGAGAGGAGCACGGAGGTGAATCCCTCAATCTCAACCTCTCCGGGAAGTCTGGGACATACTCCGGCACCGACTCTGAATCAGATGCCTCCTCGGAGAGTGCATACTCACTTCTCGACTGGGAAGAAGCTCTATTCAAAGCTCTGATTGTATTTCTTGTCTCTTTGATACTTTTTCGGACTTGGGGAGTTAGTTTAATCATTCTTTTTCCTCTCCCCTGGGAGGAATCTCCCTTGCCGGGTTGTTTTCTACCTCCTCCCCTTGATTGAACCATCTTCTGCAAGTGAAATTCAGTTAAGCTTGTTAGTATCAAAGCAGTAGAAGAACCAATGAAGAATAACGTTGCAGACAGTTGAAGATGACTTGCAGAATATGCAGACGACTGACCGCACAAAATGGCGTGCAGCTGCAAAGAGGGTACCGCGGACCGCACAAAATGCACCGCGGTCCGCATTGAGGTGGGGTTCAGACTACCCACTCTCTGAAGAAGGTCACCGCGGATCGCACAAAACGGTGTCGCGGTCCGCACTAAAGCATTGTGGATCGCATAAAATGCATTGCGATCCGCACTGAGGTGGGGTTCAGACTACCCACTCTCTGAACAAATGCACCATGGACTGCACAAAATGCACCGCAGTCCGCACTACGCCACCGCGGACCGCACAAAGTGCATTGCGGTCGCGGTCCTTTACTTGGGCCTTTCTGAGGTTCTATCACTGCGGTCCGCACACAACCATCGCGGACCTCCCAATTTTACCAACCTAGTGTTTCAAATTACCGTTCAATCTAGCCTAAATTCACATATTATTGATCCCCTAGGTGTTTAATCAGTGTATTGAACTAAATTATCCCTAATGTAACTAATATTAAGCAAACCCTAAGCTATGATTGCAAGAAAAAAGGAAGAAACATATGAAAGAAACTATTTAAGAAGAAAAAATAACAAAGTTTAACAAATAATAAAACAAAATTAAACTTACTAGATGTAGGATGAAGTGTAAATGAATGAGATGAAGCAGTTAAATTGAAAAGGTGGGTGATGAACAGTGTATTATGTATTGTTGAGAGAGCAAAGATAAAAAAATGTAACATGAGGGCCTCAGGACCTATTTATAGAAAAGGACCTGGGACTCACCTACCCCACTGCGGACCGCACAAAATGACCGCGGTCCGCAGTACTCAACTTTACTTGGGAACTAGGAAAATGTCCACTGCGGACCGCACAAAATGCAGTGTGGCCGCAGTGGTCCACCGCGGACAGCACAAAATCGCAGTGCGACCGCAGTGGAAAACTTAAAAGAGCCCTTTTTCATGTGAAATCTCTATGCGGACCGCATTGGAATTTTAGCCCCCGCACTAAGGTCTTTGCGGCCGCACAAAATTGCATTGCTGCCGCAGTGCAAACTTCAGAGAGCTCATTTTTCCAACTTAGTCATGTGCACTGGATCAAAACAATCCTATAACATCCCACAACCATTTAGTCCAAAAACAAATCCTATACTACAAAGAAAATCAAAGAAAAACAAAAAGATAGACACATGGGTTGCCTCCCAAGAACCGCCTGATTTAACGTCGCGGCATGACGCAGGTTACCCGCAATTCACTTAAGATGGAGAAGTTCCACCACGTGGCTGTCATCAATCTTGCCCAAGTAGTGCTTGACCCTATGCCCATTAACTCTGAATATCTCCCCACTTTTTTTCTTTAGATCAAGTTCACCAAACGGAGTCACAAACACAACTTCAAAAGGTCCACTCCATTTTGACTTAAGCTTTACCGGAAATAGACGTAATCGGGAGCTGAACAAGAGAACCAGATCACCCACTTTGAACTCCTTTCCATGAGCATATTTATCATGAAGGTAATTCATTTTGTCCTTGTACAAGGACGAACTGGAGTAGGCATGGAATCTGAATTCATCAAGTTCATTAAGGTGCTCCACCCGAAGATTGGCTGCCACATCCCATTCAAGATTCAGCTTCCTCAAAGCCCACATGGCCTTGTGCTCTAACTCAACAGGTAGATGGCAAGCTTTTCCAAACACCAACCAGTATGAAGACATACCAATAGGGGTCTTGTAAGCAGTCCTATAAGCCCATAGAGCATCATCCAACTTCTTTGACCAATCAGTCCTATTTGCATTGACCGTCTTTGACAATATATTCTTGTTTTCTCTGTTTGAGACTTCAACTTGGAAACTAGCTTGAGGATGATAAGGAGTGGACACTTTGTGATTGACACCATACTTTGCAAGCAAAGTGTCAAAAGCTCTATTACAAAAATGCGACCCCCTATCACTAATGATTGCACGAGGCATGCCCAACCTTGTAAAAATTCTCTTCTTGAGAAATGCAACAACACTCGGGCCTCATTGTTGGATAGATTCACGACTTCAACCCATTTAGAAACATAGTCAACTGCCACGACAATGTATGTGTTCCCACAAGAGCTAACAAACGGGCCCATAAAATCGATAACCCATACATCAAAAATATCCACTTCGAGAATGGTATTGAGAGGCATCTCATCGTTCTTCGAAATTCCCCCTGCTCTCTGTCATTCGTCACATCTCTTGACTAATTCACTAGCATCCTTGTACAAAGTGGGCCAAAATAAACCAGAACTTAAGACTTTTGAAGCGGTCCTTGCCCCACCATGATGTCCACCATAAGGGGAGGAGTGGTATGACTCAAGAATTGACCCTTGCTCTTTTTCAGGCAAACATCGCCCGATGACCCCGTCATTGCATATCTTGAATAAGTACGGTTCATCCCAATAATAATCCATGCTATCCCATCTAAGCTTCTTCCTTTGGTTAGAAGAGAGCTCAAACGGGACAACACCGGTGACAATGTAGTTGGCGATGTCCGTAAACCATGGCATTTCTTGCATTGACACCGAGAGAAGTTACTCATCTAGGAAACTATCATTAATCTCAAGCCCATCACTAGGTATCCCTTGCTCCTCCAACCGAGACAGATGGTCAGAAACTTGGTTTTCACACCCCTTTCTATCAATGATCTCCAAATCAAACTCCTGAAGCAACAACACCCACCGCATGAGTCTAGCCTTGGAATCCTTTTTCGTCATGAGATACCGGAGTGCCGCATGGTCAGTGTGGACTATGAACTTGGCACCCATAAGATAAGGATGGAGTTTCTCCATTGCAAAGACTATAGCCAATAACTCCTTCTCGGTGATGGTGTAGTTCAATTGGGCGGAATTCATTGTCTTGCTAGCATAGTAAATGAGGTGAAAGATCTTGTTCACCCTTTTGCCCAAAACCGCCCCCACGGCCACATCACTAGAATCACACATTAGCTCAAAAGGAGAGCTCCAATCTGGCACGGTGATAATTGGCGTGGAAGTGAGGTTTTGCTTCAATAGCTCAAATGCCTTCATACAATTGTCATCAAAGTGGAACTTGGCATCTTTCTCTAACAATTTTCAAAGAGGATTTACCACCTTCGAGAAGTCCTTAATGAAGCGCCGGTAGAACCCGGCATGTCCAAATAAACTCCGGACTCCTTTCACTGAGGTTGGGGAAGGCAATTTGGAAATGACCTCTATTTTAGCTTTGTCAACTTCAATTCCATGTCTTGAGATTTTGTGGCCCAGAAATATTCCTTCTTCAACCATAAAGTGGAATTTTTCCCAGTTGAGCACTAGGTTGATCTCTTCACAACGGGCAAGGACTTTGTCAAGATTGCTCAAACACTCATCAAAAGAGTCCCCAACCATGCTGAAATCATCAATAAATACCTCTAGAAAGTCTTCAACCATGTCAGTAAAGATTGCCATCATGCACTGCTGAAATGTAGCGGGTGCATTGCAAAGTCCAAAAGGCATCATGGAGAAAGAAAATGTACCATAAGGGCACGTGAAGGTTGTCTTTTCTTGGTCCTCCGGGTAATCAAGATTTGGTTATATCTTGAATACCCGTCCAAGAACAAATAGAAAGCCCTGCCCGCAAGCCTGTCAAGCATTTGGTCTAAGAAAGGCAAGGGTAAATGATCCTTGCGAGTCACTTTGTTCAATTTGCGGTAGTCCATGCATACCCGCCAACCTGTGACCGTTCTTGTTAGAATAAGTTCATTTTTGTCATTTTGGACCACAGTCATACCACCCTTTTTTGGAACACATTGGACTGGAGAAGTCCAAGCACTATCAGAGATTGGGTAGACGACCCCTGCATCAAGCCACTTGATTATTCCTTTCTTCATAAATTCTCGCATTGATTCATTTAGCCTCCATTGATATTCTACGGAAGGCTTTGCTCCATCCTCGAGAATGATTTGTGCATAAAAAATGCGGTGCTTATTCCCCGGATATCAACAAGTGTCCACCCTATGGCCTTCTTCCTCCTTTGTTACACTTTGAGAGTAGAGTCTACCTGCACTTTGGTTAGACAAGCTGAAAGTATAATACGTAAAGTACGAGAAGGACCAAGAAATTCATATCTAAGGTGAGGTGGAAGTGGATTCAACTCCAAGATAGGTGGATCTTCAATTGAAGGCTTTGTCGGAGGAGTTTTCCGATTCTCCAAGTCCAAGGATAACTTTCGAGGACCATATGAATAAGAACCCATGCCTTGTAGGGCATTGGTACTCTCGATCAATCCATCTACCACAATATCATCATGGTTCAACAAATCCGCCTCCATGGGATCTTCAACATTTATCATTGTGCTTGTTTCATCAATAATGACCTCGATGACTAGGTCCATGAGCGAACATACTTCTGTGCTATTGGGTTGCTTCATTGACTTGCAAACGTGGAACACGATCTTTTCATTTCACACCCGGAAGGTGAGCTCACCGGCCTCCACGTCAACTAAGGCCTTTCCCGTTGCAAGGAAGGGCCTTCTCAAGATGATAGGAACTTCATAATCCACCTCACAATCCAAGATACCAAAATTCGCGGGCAAAATGAATTTGTCCACCCGCACCAACACATCATCAATGATTCCTATAGGTCGCTTCATAGACCGATTTTCCATTTGGAGACGCATGGAAGTAGCCCTAGGTTGACCTATCCTTAAAGTTTGAACACCGAATATGGCATCAAGTTTATGCTAGCTCCGAGGTCACACAATGCCTTAGCGAAATCCGCACTCCCAATTGTACAAGGAATGGTAAATGCCTCGGGGTCTTCAAGCTTGGGTGCCATTGAGTGCACTATTGCACTCACTTGGTGAGTCATCTTTATAGTTTCTCACTCCATTAACCTTTTCTTTGTGACCAAGTTCTTCATGAACTTGGCATACCCGGGCATTTGCTCCAAAGATTCAACCAAAGGGACATTGATGGAAAGACTCTTCATCATGTCGATGAATTTCCTGAATTGATTCTCTTGCTTTTGCTTTGCCAATTTTTGAGGGTATGGAGAAGGAGGCCTAGGAAATGGTGCCTTGGCTTTTGGGACCACCATTTCCGGCATGTCAATTACGTGTTCCCTAGACGGGTTCACGTCACTTTGCAAATCCTCTCCTTGGTCATGAATATCAATCCTTACCTCACTAGTTGTCGGCTTTTCCACCACTTGCTCAACCTCAATCAGAGCCTCATCATTTGGCAATTCATCATCATCACCAACAATTCTCTTTTGTTTTGAAGAACTAGCCTCACCGCCTCTTCCACTTCTTGTGGTCACCGCCATGGCATGACTGGTATTGTTGTTGTTCCCACCCTTAGGGTTCACCACTGTATCACTTGGTAGTGCTCCCTTTGGCCGTGTGTTCAAGGCTTGAGAAATTTGCCCCATTTGCACTTCAAGATTTCTAATTGAGGTGTTGTGGGAGGCAAATTGAGCATCGAAATCCGCATTGCGCTCCATCATTTTCTTGAACATTTGTTCAATTCTTCCCATGTCATTACTTGAGGATATTTGGCATTGAGATTGGTATGGGGGTGGATTTCTTGGTTGTTGGTACATCGGGGGCCTTTGAAAGACCGACCCCCGATTACCATTACCACCCTATTTGATGTTATTATTTCTCCCACTCCAATTGTTATCATTATTGCCTCCCCATTGTTGGTTGTTGTTGTTCCCCCAATTTCGTGAATTGTTGTTATTGTTACCATTGTGTTGCCATTGATTTCTCCAACTTTGATTGTTCCAATTTTGATTGTTGCTTTGATTGTTCCCTTTTCCTGGATAATTATTAGCATACATGACATCCTCATGTTGATCATCATATGACTCTTCTTGAATATACCCACTTGATCCTTGGTCACCTTGAACATTGTTGTTTTGCATTGGATTTCCCCGAGGTCTTATCTTGTTCACCATAACATTCACTTCCTCCATGGAATTTACTTGCTTCAACCCTTGTAATTGTTGAAGTTGTGCCTTGGCAAGTTGATTCATAGTGGTAGTGAGCTCAAAAATTGCTTGCCCATGTTCTTGAAGTTCTTTGTGAGGACCATTAACACCTGAAGATTGACAAATGCCTACCCAGTTGAACAGTTTTGAAGATTGACAAATGCCTACCCAGTTGAACCAGGTCCATCAGGGCAAACATTATCAAACAGACCCATTGGCAAAAGAAGCGTACATGCACAGGAGATAAACATGATCTATGAATTATCTATGAACTAAGAGGTTGTCTCCTAAAGCGAAAAGGTTACAAAGTGATAAGAAGAAAGAGTTCAAATTTAGCAAGGAAAGAAACAATCGAGGAAGTTTAGATGAACACAACTCTTCCACCAAGGAAGAGTTGCACTAGAACTAAACAGCATCTCAACTACTGATTCTATAAATTGTTGAAGCATTCCTGCTGAAGAATTGATCGCACATAGACAGAAGTGAAACAAGAACTGAAAGCAAAATTACCAAAGCAATTTTGCAAGCAGAATCCTTGTGCGACACAAAAGCTACTTGAACCAGCTAGAAGAACCAGTTCCATCTGTTATCTTTTGAGTCTAGTTGGTTTGTAGTAGGTGATTAAATATTGTATCTTTCAGCTTTATTAGAAGCAATTGTAATAGGTACACATTGATCAAGTTAGAGTTAACTTGAAGTTTGTCGCAATTAGCTAGAGGCTAGTTAGATACAAAGGGATTAGAGTTAGTCCTTAGGTTTAAAAAGAGTTTATTTTGTAAATGTTGTTTGGCTCAGAGTTGTAGTGAAGAGTTTGGGAAAATCCTACTGAGTAGTAGGTCGTGGATTTTTCACCTTTTGAGCCGAATGTTTTCCACGTAAAAATCTCTATGTTCTTTACTATTTTGCATTTATTATTCCGCAACAGTACGAGTTGGAACACATAGAAGAACCAGGTTCTTCTATAGAGACTACACTCGAAAATTGGACACCACACAAATCACCCCCCTCTTGTGTGGTATTGACGTATAAAACATCAATTGGTATCAGAGCAGGTTATCCTTTAAAAGGCTAACACCTTTGGAAAGATCAAAATGAGTGCACCACCTGGAAACTGGGAGGGTCAATCAACTGCAAGGCCACCACTCTTTAATGGCCAGTATTACTCTCGGTGGAAGAACAGGATGAAGGACCACTTGATTGGAGAAGACTATGAGCTTTGGGACATAGTCATTGATGGTCCTCTAGCCACCATGAAGAAGACTCTTGAAGGAATATATGTACCAAAAACAAGAGCTGACTGCACTGTTGAGGATCTGAAGAAATGGGAGAAGAATTCTAAGGCCAAAAGATGGCTAGTGTGTGGACTAGGTCCAGACGAGTATAGCAGAATCCAAAGCTGCACCACTGCCAAAGAAATTTGGGATACCTTGCAAGTAGCCCATGAAGGAACACCTCAAGTGAAATGATCAAGAGGTACTCTACTATACTCTCAGTATGAAAACTTTACTATGAAAGAAGGAGAGACAAACCAAGAGATGTACATGAGGTTCACAACTCTGACAAATGAACTCAAGTCTCTTGGTAGAGTTACTCTTGAAGAGGATAGGGTGGAGAAGATCCTGACAAGGGTCTTGCCAATTTCCTGGGAAAGCAAAATCACTGCTATCCAGGAATTCAAAAATATGGAAACCCTCAGATTGGATGAGCTTATTGGAAACCTTACTGCCTATGAACTCAGAAGGCAGACAATGAGAATGGATGCTCCAAAGAAGGAAACGAGTCTAGCACTGAGAATCACTGAGGGAGCAGATCTGGAGGAAGATGAGATGGCCATGATCGCTAAGGAATTCAGAAACTTCCTTATAAGGAAAAAGGGAATCTCAAGTGGTGGAAACTATTACAAAGCTAAAGCTCCAGAAAGGCCAATCAACAAGGGATGCTACAAGTGTGGAAAGACTGACCACCACATCAAGAATTGTCCTCAGTGGGAACTGGAATGGAAAAAGGAGAGATTTGAAAGAAGGAACAACAAGAAGGAACTGGTCCAACCCAAGAAAACCACAACAAAGGCTATGGTTGCTACTTGGGGGGAAAGCTCAGATGAAAAATCAGAAGATGGTGAGAATGAATAATAGGCTCTCATGGAAATTGGAGAATCCGATGAGGAATCATATGAAGAACCATAGGTAAGTATCTCCCATCTCAAAAACAAAATAAAGTTCATATCTAAAGAGAAACTCTCTGAGTTGCTACTGGATTTCATAGATGATTCTGAAGAAACAACAAAAGAGAAAGAACAACCCTCTAAAGAATGTGCAATGCTAAAAGCAAAATGCATGAACCTGGAAATCAGAGTAAGTGAATCTGAAAAGAAAAACAATGTCCTGATGAACCAGGTTCATCCACTTGAAACTGAGATTCTAGAGCTAAAATCTGAAAATTTAAGGTTAAAGCTAGGATCCAGTAAAAAGATTGTTGATCATTCTCATACCACCATGTTAGAAGAAAATATGGGAAAACTAAAAGATAAGATGTATACCAAGGATGAACAAATAAGGACCCTTAAAGAAGAACTTGGTAAAGTCAAACATGAGTTAGATCGAATATGTAAATGGAATAAATCCTCTGATGCCTTGACATGGATTCAAGAAAACCATAGTAGCAACCGGAGAGACTTGGCTTTGGGAGTCAACTTCCCAAGTGGGATCCCAAAAGCAAGTATCTCACTCTCCCTGAGAATAAAATACGCACCCATTGTGGTAAGACTGGTCATTACAAAATTGAATGTACTGCAAAAGAGCAGGCCAGTCGAAGAAATAAGAGTTTTGTTAAAAAGAAAAACTGGTTACCAAATTGGGTCAGAAAAATATTAATTCATCCCTTCTCTCATAGAAAAGGACCCAAACTAGTTTGGGTTCTTAAAACCAACCCCTGATTTCTTTTTGTAGGTTCAAGTGAGAGGAGCAGCCAAATTTGGTACTTGGATAGTGGTTGCTCAAAACATATGACAGGGAACAAGGAACAATTACTTTCACTTGAAAACCTCAAAGGAGGAAATGTCTCCTTTGGAAATGGAAAGAAAGGTGAAATTATAGGGGTTGGTAAGGTAGGTAAGGATGACACACGTTCAATTGAACATGTGTACTTGATAGATGGCTTGAAATATAGCCTGATCAATGTGTCACAATTGTGTGACAGAGGTAACTTGGTTGCTTTCACTTCCACAAAATATTTTGTGATTAACCTGCTTGCTGACAAGATTGTTTTGCAGGGAAAAAGAATGAATAACATCTATGTCATAGACTTGTCCACACTGTTTGAAAATAAACTCACTTGCTTAAGTGTGTTGGACAGTGATCCCCTCCTTTGGCACAAAAGACTTGGTCACGCGAGTCTGAATCAGCTTAACAAACTAGTCTCTATGGACTTAGTGGTAGGACTTAGTGGTAGGGGTACCAAACATTAAGTTCAAGGATGAAAAATTTTGTGAGGCATGTTCAAGGGGGAAGCAGGTAAGATTCTCATTCAAAAGCAAGAAAATGGTTAGTACCACCAGGACGTTGGAACTAGTTCATATGAACTTATGTGGTCCTATGAGAAATCTGAGCAGAGGTGGTAAGAAATATGTAATGGTGCTAGTTGATGATTACTCAAGGTTCACTTGGACCTTATTTCTGACATCTAAAGATGAAGCATTTGATATGTTCACTTCATTTGTTAGAAAAACTCAAAAACAGTTAGGAAATCAACTAGCATCAATAAGATCTGATCATGGTACTGAATTTGAGAATGCAAAGTTTGCTGAGTTCTGTGATGAACATGGTATCAATCACAACTTTTCTGCACCTATAACCCCACAGCAAAATGGGGTTGTTGAAAGAAAGAACAGTACTCTTGAAGACAGGGCCAGAACCATGTTTCTTTCTAGCAAACTACCTCACAGCTTCTGGGCAGAAGCAATAAACACTGCATGTTACATAATAAATAGATGCATGACCAGGCCATTGGTAGAGAAAAATCCTCATGAATTACTTAAAGGGAGAAATCCCAACATATCCTACCTTAGGGCTTTCGGATGCAAGTGCTTTGTGCACAACAATGGCAAAGATTCCCTAGGTAAATTTGATCCCAGAAGTGATGAGGGAGTATTCTTGGGATATTCATCACATAGCAAAGCTTATAAAGTTTATAATAAAAGAACTATGTGTGTAGAGGAGAGTGTGCATGTTGTTTTTGATGAAACTAACACTCTTTCTGAGAGAAAGGAACCAGAAGATGAGGAGCTTGGACTAGTCAGAAGAAGTGAACAAATTGAAGCAATTATGGAAGATGAAGCATGTGATGGACCAGGTCCAACTACCCCGAGCAACATGACAGGGGGAACTCAACAGCAAAGTACTCTGGACCTTGGCCCTGATCTTGTTCCCCAACAACAAGACATCATGGGATCATCTGGAAGTGAACAATTGGTGCTCAAACCACACAGATATCAGAGTTCTCACCTTCTTGAGAACATCATAACAGAATTGACATCTGGAATAAAAACAAGATCCTTTTTGAAAAATATGTGTGCGTTTGATGCCTTTCTATCCTTGATTGAACCAAAGAACATTGGTGAAGCCCTACAGGATTCTGACTGGGTAAATGCCATGCAAGAAGAGCTGAATCAATTTGAAAGAAGTCAAGTATGGCACTTGGTACCCAGACCACTAGACAGATCAGTAATTGGTTCCATGTGGGTCTTCAGGAAGAAACTCGATGATGATGGAACTGTTAAAGAAACAAGGCCAGACTGATTGTCCAAGGATATAGTCAAGAAGATGGAATTGATTATGATGAGACCTTTTCTCCTGTGGCATGATTGGAGGCAATCAGACTTCTTATAGCATTTGCTGTACACATGGAATTCACTCTCCATCAGATGGATGTAAAGAGTGATGTTCTCAATGGTTATCTAAAGGAAGAAGTATTTGTAAAACAGCCTCCATGTTTTGAAAGCAAGGAGACACCTGACCATGTATACAAACTTGACAAGGCTTTGTATGGACTCAAACAAGCACCAAGAGCATGGTATGAACGACTATAAAAATTTCTGCTAGAACATGGATACAAACGAGGTAAAATTGGCAGTACCTTGTTCTTAAAGGAAAAAGGTAAGGATCTCCTGGTTGTGCAAATATATGTGGATGATATTATATTTGGGGCGACCTCTGAAAAATTGAGTAAGGAATTTTCTAAACTTATGGGGAGTGAGTTTGAGATGAGTATGATGGGTGAGCTAAACTTCTTCTTAGGCTTGCAAATCAAGCTAAACTCAAATGGAACAATGATCCATCAACAAAAATATGTGAAGGAATTGCTCAAAAGATTTAAAATGGAAGACTCAAAGGAAATTGACACCCCCATAGCCACAACCACAAAATTATATGTGGATGAACCTGGTTCATCCGTTGATCAGAAGTTATATAGAAGGATGGTTGGGTCTTTATTATATCTCACTGCCAGCAGACCTGATATTGTGTTCAGTGTAGGACCGTGTGCTAGGTTTCAGGCAAATCCAATGGAGTCCCATCTAACTGCAGTGAAGAGAATTCTGAGATATCTGAAAGGCACTACTGATTGATGCCTTTGGTATCCTAAAGGTAGTAATTTCGACCTTGTAGGATATGCTGATGCAGATTATGCAGGTTTCCTGGTTGACAAGAAAAGTACTTCAGGAATGGCTCACTTTTTGGGCTCTTGCCTTGTGTCTTGGGCCACCAAGAAACAAAATTCAGTAGCCTTGTCTACTACTGAAGCTGAATATGTGGATGCAGCCTCATGCTGTGCTCAGTTGCTATGGATCAAGCAACAACTCATGGACTTTGGTATAGAGGTTGGATGCATTCCTATTTTCTGTGACAACACTAGTACAATTAGTATGACAAAGAACTCGGTTCATCATAAAAGAACTAAGCACATAGATGTTAGACACCATTTCCTAAGGAATAACTATGAAAAAGGAATGATCTCAATTGAATTTTGTGCTACTGAAAAGCAAATTGCAGATATCTTTACTAAAGCACTGAGTAGGGAGCATTTTGAGAGAAACCGGCTTGAATTAGGGATGATTAAGATCACCTAATTGAAAAACAAAACAAAAAATTGGCTAGAAACATTAAAATAGATAATTAACCAGACTAATCATTGCTTAGTATCATGACTTTACTGCCATACTCTCTTGCCATGTATTAATATGATTCCCTTGTTGCTAATGATATTTTTCTATATTTGTAAATTGAGGCATATTAAAGACTATAACACGATGAACCTAGTTTATCGCTGCTGGTTCATCTGACTGACAAGGTACGTGCTCATCTCCATACACTTCTTGAATTAATTATAGTCACACGTGAGCAAGACTCTATCAATATTTGGTTCATTTCAAATTCTCTATCCTTATCCTAAAATGAACCAATTTCAAGAAGTCCCATCGTATCTTAATTAGCCTAGATTTAGGGATCCCTAACCGTCTAATCAATGACACCCCTACAGTGATTAGACTTCCACTTGACTAATAAATCTGCCCAGTGCAAAATTAATGACCACATCTTTAAAAAGCCATCATTACCTCCCCTCTTCAAAATCATAACCGTCGAACCTAGTTCTTTATTTCTCTCAAACCAAAACTGATCGACTTTCTTCTCTTCCAAATTCTTCAAAAAAATGTCTTCACAACCAGTTGTTTCATCTTCCTTCTCCACCCATGATTATGAGGACGGTGATTCTAGTTCTAATTCTCCATCAGTATACAGTTCACATTCTCCAACCAGATCTTCAACCCCCAAAACCCTCCAGTTCTTGAACCTACTCTTGAACCTACACCTAACCCTACTTCAGTCCCCAGGGCACGTAGAGTGAAAGTTTTGGCCAGAAAATCAGTTGATTCTGGTTCTCGTGCCAAGTTTCTGGAAGAAATAATTCAAGCTAGCAAGGTCCAAGATTCTGAATCCTCCAGTGAATCCTTCAAATCCGCTAATGAGGATGAAGCACCAGGTTCATCTGACACTGAATAGGGAAATCTTGAAATTGGGTCTGCATTTGGTATGACGAAGAACACATTTGTTTTGGTTGGGTCGATTGTGGATGTAGAGGTGCCGGTTAGGCGTAGAAAACATGGTAAAACTGTAAACCTTGAGAGAGAGAGAGAAGGGAGCTCAGTAAGGGGATCTGGGAAGGACAGTGTCACTCTGGCTATTTGTGGCCCCTGTCCTATGATTGATGAAGAAGGAGTCACAACTTTAGGGGGAAGAAATTCAGGGGAAGCAGCAGCATGTATGGAGATCCTACAACAATCAGTAGATGAACCTGGTTCATCCATTGAGAAGACGTTGGCTGCGATGCTGAGGAAGTTGGGGGAGTCCTATAATCCCAAAAAAGAAAATAACTCATAAGTCCAAGAAGGCTACTACCCCAATTCCACCAAAGAATAGGAAAGCTTCATTATCGGTTGATGCTCCTTCCCCAAAGATTCGAGCTACAAGAAGTGTTGCCAGGCAAGGAGAGGAAGAATTGGAAAAAGCTCTTAGAGAGAGCAAAAAGAAGAAGGGTGCCAAGGGAAAGGCAAAAGTGGGAGAGCCTATTGAGGCAGTTACTATTGATGATGATGTGATGGACCTGGTCCATCATGAGGAGCAGCCTGCTCCAGTTGTGGTTAAGACACCTAAACCCAAGAAAGCTAAGGCTTCTTCCAAGAAGTCAGCTTTTGTGTCTGCCACACCCTCAACCATTGCAAAGAGGACCAGGTCTGAGTCAAGGAAAGTTAAGATTACTGATGATGAGGAATGGAGTGGAGGAGAAGAGGAAGAGTCTGGTGAAGAGATTGACAAACTCACCATGTTTGGCAAGCATACTATCTTGAAGGGAAAGCTGGTTAGAGATCTTGAGGAATCAGGGATGATTTTCCTGATGGATACCCTAGACGTGCAAGGGTGGAAGGACATGGTTCTTCACCTGGAAGGAAGGCTGGCTATTAGTTGGTGGAATTTATGGCCAACGCAGTTATCAAGGATGGCAGGGTAACTACTAGGGTTCATGGAATTGAAATCTCTTTTGATGCAAAAGAGTTGGGGGAGATACTGAATATCCCTGCTGAGGGTTATGATGACTATACAAGGCAAAGATGGCCTAATCTTGATGGTATGTCCTCAACTCTCAACATCACCAGGTTTTTCTGTGAGAGTGATCAAGAACCTGAGCCCAGGGCAGTTTTCAAGAGCGAGATGCGATCTCAGCACAAACTATTCTTTGCGTTTGTGATCAAGTTTCTGCTGCCAAGACAAGAACGAAGGCACATTGCCAGCAATATGGACCTCACGCTTATGGAATGCTTGTACAAAGGTAAGAATATAAATTGTCCTGCTTTCATCATCCAGCTCTTGGACAGAGTTGTGAATGGAACCAAGGCACACGCTATACCTTGTAGATTTATTCTGACTGCCGTGCTTGCCCACTTCAAGGTTCCTGTGAAGAAGCTGAGATGGCTACTGCTAAGGACTATTTTGGGAAGAATACACTGCTGACCTGTGACTACATTGTAAATGTTCCTGAGGATGAACCTGGTTCATCTAGGAAAATGCCTGTTAACAGCAAGTTCAGGTCACTTGTGCAGGAAGGTGAGATAAAGGATGCAGAGATCCTTTGATTGAAATCTCGCCTTATTGAGGTTGAAGCTGAGCGGGATGCTCTCAGAACTGAATTAGCCAAAGAGAAAGAGAACAATGAGGATGTTATTCAACAAATGCTCTCCCTTCTTCAAGCCAAGACCACAACCTCATATGCCTCTTCCCGACTTTAGGAGTCCAGTGCCACCAAATCCCCTTCAATGCCCAGTTTGGGATTTTATCTTGTTTTGTTTTTTGGTTTTCTGCTCATGGTTGCGACTGTTTTTAATTTATTTTGTGTATGGTGCTTGATCTATGATCTAATCAATGAATTTGGTTATTGATTTTGTCTCAGTTTCTTAAATAGCTTACATTTGATTGGTTTCTTTTGATGATTAATCATGCTTTGCACCTGCAGTTGCCTCAATGGCCATGAGTAATTGTTAATACCTCTGGTAAATTTATCATTATGCAACTTTTCAATGATGCCAAAAGGGGGAAGATATGTGCTTCAAAGATTTTTGTGATATTTTATAACCTAATGAACCTGGTCTCTCTATGATAAATGCTTAAAAAACTTTACAAAGTGTCTATGTTGGATTGAAGTATGTACAGGGATGAGCACAAAGTTTGTCAACATCAAAAAGGGGGAATTTGTTTAACCAAGTCACTGAATGATTTTGAAGATTGACAAACGCCTACCCAGTTGAACAGTTTTGAAGATTGACAAATGCCTACCCAAATGAACCAGGTCCATCAGGGCAAACATTATCAAACAGACCCATTGGCACAAGAAGCGTACATGCACAGGAGATAAACATGATCTGTGAATTATCTATGAACTAAGTGGTTGTCTCCTAAAGAGAAAAGGTTGCAAAGTGATAAGAAGAAAGAGTTCGAATTCAGCAAGGAAAGAAACAATCGAGGAAGTTTAGATGAACACAAACTCTTCCACCAAGGAAGAGTTGAACTAGAACTAAACAGCGACATCTCAACTACTGATTCTATAAATTGTTGAAGCATTCCTGCTGAAGAATTGATCGCACATAGACAAAAGTGAAACAAGAACTGAAAGCAAAATTACCAAAGCAATTTTGCAAGCAGAATTCTTGTGCGACACAAAAGCTACTTGAACCAGCTAGAAGAACCAGTTCCATCTGTTATATTTTAAGTCTAGTTGGTTTGTAGTAGGTGATTAAATATTGTATCTTTCAGCTTTATTAGAAGCAACTGTAATAGGTACACATTGATCAAGTTAGAGTTAACTTGAAGTTTGTCGCAATTAGCTAGAGGCTAGTTAGATACAAAGGGATTAGAGTTAGTCCTTAGTTTACAAAAGAGTTTATTTTATAAATGTTTTTTGGCTCAGAGTTGTAGTGAAGAGTTTGGGAAAATCCTACTGAGTAGTAGGTCGTGGTTTTTTCACCTTTTGAGCCGAATGTTTTCCACGTAAAAATCTCTATGTTCTTTACTTTTCTGCATTTATTATTCCGCAACAGTACGAGTTGGAACACATAGAAGAACCAAGTTCTTCTATAGAGACTGCACTCGAAAATTGGACACCACACAAATCACCCCCCTCTTGTGTGGTATTGACGTATAAAAGATCAAGAGTGCGGGCCGCACTGGTCTTCAGGCCTTCAAATTCAGTTCTCTGAATCTCCTTAGTGCGGTCCGCACAAAATGGTTTTGCGGCCGCACGGCTTAAGCTTCCCACATTTTCATCTCTCTGAATCTCAGTAGTGCGGTCCGCACAAAATGGCTTTGCGGCCGCACTAATTTAGCTTCCAAAAACTTCCTCTCTGAATCTAAGCAGTGCGGTCCGCACAAAATGCATTGCGGACCGTACTGGTCTGTTGGGCTGTGTTTGGACTTGTTCTTGGAACTTGTGCACGTTTCACTCCTTTTTTAGCTAGTTTTGACTATTTGTCACCTTTTTGACCAAACCCTACAAACAAATGCAACATGTAAGCCTTTGGGACCATTTTGTATACAATTTAAACCAAAACTAAAGCAAGGAGTGTAAAATGTAGTATAATCCTTAGTTATCAGCTACCACATCCCAGTTGAGCACATTAGCTTGATCAAATCTAAAGATATCCTCTTTTACCCAGACAATAAGCTCAGAACCCAGTTCCAACACCTGAAATTCTCTGCCAGACCTGTTTCCAATATATAAACACCATATCAACTACCACACGAGGTACCAAAGCACGACTGCGTACCTTTGGTGAATTAGCACCATGCACCGCATAATTCACCATCTAACCACAATGACATTCCTTGAACCTTAATAGCCAAAATTCCAAGAATCTGATGCTCCCAAATGTATCTTCTGATATACATATACATCCTGCTATAATGCTGACGATACCACCACAACGGAAGATAGGTGTAGAAATTTCTAACCAATTGCAGAGTTAACCAAACATTGAATCTCTCCTTTTTGACTAAATTCATCACCTCATTACTAACCAAATACTGGTAATTATCTTGTAATATACTTCACATAATCTCACCGCACTGATCCCCGATACCATCATTTTGTCTCGCTCAGTATGAACTGCTCCGGAAATAAATCACCCCAGGCATGACCAACAGTCTCACATGATGCCACAACACGCCAATAGGCTACAACTCGAACATGATACATACATAAATGACTCAGGAAGGGACTACTCAACCCACACAACTAGTATTAACTTTCCTTATAAAATAGGAAGAAAAACATAAGAAAAATAAACATAGGAACCTTACTCAACATCACACTATTGCGGCGTGCAACCTGATCCAAATAACATACTCGTGGCGGTGTGCCACCCGATCCCATCATGAAATTCACATAAGGAAATACACACCGAGCCGAATTGCTCACTATTACAAATTACTGAATATCGGTCACGAGCACGCTAAGCGCATAATACCATCCTGGGGAGACTGATAGAGCCATATGCTACAAGACTTAAGCACAACTGAGGTGCGATATATATACTCTGAATCTCAAGAGCTCTCCTACTCACATAACATCATCACTACACGGAGACTCAACACATAGGGATTTATTAAGTCGTTTCACAACTCACGCGGCACAATCATAATATTACATGGATTGGACGAAGACGGAACAACATCTGATATTCCAATACCCCTCCTTGAGAAGCACTTTACCGAAATGAACACATCTGACTCCCTTGGGGCCCATAATCTTATTTAAATCCATTCATAAACATCAGGTCGATTCTGCTAGCACTGAACTAGGCTGATAGCCTTGCCTGGTTCCATAATAACCCACTTCCTCTCATAACACGCAAGAACAACCATCATAGCCGGGACAAACACCCCACAATCCGCAACAAACTGAACCGAACGCCTTTCAGGCATAAATTCTCAAATAAGAAATATTGCACTCCCTTATACTTGGTCTAAATCTTCAATCAATCAGGTGACTACATGTCACACTTATACAATCTTCCCGTAGTCACGCTCCCACGACCTTTCACACGAGGTAACAAGTCTGTACATCCATACCACCGACCACACTAACACTGTAAAATAAATCAAGAACCCATAACCAGGATACAAAGACTTTTTCACCAAACACCTATTGCAGGTGACACTGAAGACAACACCAGCTTACTCTAAACATTCATATCCTTTTTTCTTGCTCATCCTAGCTCATGACATCCTCATTAACACCGAACTGCAATCATAATCCTTACTTCCAATTCCATACTGCTTACTACACCTGACACGCAGAATTCCATCATAACTTCTGAACTACTAATAGGGTTGACACTTCATCTATTAAAACCTTTTACTCACCTCAGTTCAAGAGAACCATACCAACACACGAGTAAACTCTCATCATCACAAAACAGGCAATCCTCAAGGAGTAATCTATACCACCATAACCATCCGGGATCCGCCTATACCTGACAAGCCATAATACTTGAATGCTTCCAAATAAAGTCTATTACGGCGGCCGACAGGCCTCGCACACACCGGCACAAACCGCATGCATAACTTAATCAAACTGAAGGAACTGATCACTGTCATACATGTGTCATTTCAACCGTGGCTAACCAGTCTATCTTCTTTTAATCATCCTTAATTGCCTCAGAAATAATAGTAACCCCATTCAACTCATAGCAAACTCAATCCTCACTCATCCCGAGTGGCCTTGATTCACGAGACCATGCTGTCTAAATCCCGCAAACCGTCTCATACCCTCCTGATAATCTTTCTATAATCTAGAGTTTATTTCTCTCACTCCTCCAATACTCTTCTTGTAAAGACCCGTAAAAATTTCATGTCTAAAATAATGCCCGAATGGGTCCCTGTGTTGTTATAACTATAGAAATTCTTAAAAACGGACCTTTTTGAAGTAAAAAGTACCTTGGGACTTAAAAGATAAAAATTTCCAGGATTGCGCAGAACTGCGGTCCACTATGCGATTGCAGATCAGGTATGCGTACCGCATAGTGGTCACATACCTGGACATCCTTCTGTCCAATTTGAGGACAGATATGCGGCCCAAGATGCGATCGCATTTTGGGAATGCTGACCGCCTAGCTGTCGCATCCTTGCACCTCCATTTTCGCGGAGGAGGTTATGTGATGCATTATGCAATCGCATAACATGTATGCGGACCACATAATGGTTGCATACCAGGGCAGTCTGGTTCCCCTTTTGTCCCACTTGAGGGCCAACTATGCGACAGGAATGCGGACCGCATAGCAGGTATGCGATCGCATTCCTGACCGCCTTTCCTGCTTCGCAGCTCTTTTAATTTCTAATGTTACACCCGACCCCCAGTTTAATAAAACACCCTTCCCCTTCATTTTTAACAAGCATGTGAACAAAATAGAGAGAAGTGAGAGTGGGTTCTAGAGAGAGAAGTCCCCGTCTTCCCCAAATTGATTCTTCAAACATCACTCAGGCTCGGAAATTATCGAGTAATCTTCATCTTCTTCACTATAAGAGGTAAGTCCCCACCCCATTTCCTTTTAAATTCTCAGGGTTTAGCTAAAAAGGGGTAGAACACATGAGTTAATTGTGAAAATAAGATATAAGACTTGCATGCATGTGAATAATCTTCCATAACCTAGTAAAGGGAAGCTAGTTAAAGTAATCTTTCACTAAAAAGGTTTAATTAAGCTAAGGGACCACATGGTGTTTGATAAAATGCTCAAATGAATTCAAGATTCCAAATTCTAAGGTAAATGTGTCGCATTGTGAACTAGATTGACGGTGCTACACGGTTCGGTAAATTGTGATAGATATTAAAGGGGAATTTTGACTCGAGGTAGGTATGGCAAACTTTAATCTTTGTAGAGTCATCTTGTTGGTGTCCGAGGACACGGTAAGAATTTCTTGTTTAAGCATATGAGAATTGATTGTCCGACTGTGTTGAGGTGTAAGATCTCATTCCTTGATTTTCTTAGTTGATTACCATGCTAATTGAGATTGTGAAGGGTGATTCTCTGTGCTTATCCTATCATGTGTAAGGCTTGTTAAACGTTCAAATATGTCGATATGGGAGTATGTGCTACTAAGTGAAAGAATGTTAATGTACCATAATGTGGGAATGTATTTAATTGCTAAAGGTCGTGTGTGGCAAATGATGAACAAAAATTGTGAATTGAATTAGTTGAGTTAAATAATTTTGGCAACACCATATATGAATCACTGTTTGGTAAGGATCATTGTGCCTTGATTTCACATAGTTATGGGTTGATATGAACTTATGTTCTTGATGATGAAAATCCCCGTGATTTAATTGATTGGTTGTTGTTGCTATCAAATGTGATTGTACGGTGGGATCGGGTTGCACGCCGCAACACAAAGTAATAAGGGTGGAGAGATAATAAGGGTGAGATGTGATTGTACTGTGGAATCGGGTTGCACGCCGCAAAACGAAGTAATAAGGGTGGAGAGGTAACAAGGGTGAAATGTGAATGTACGGTGGGATCGGGCTGCGTGCCGCAACACGAAGTAATAAGGGTGGAGAGGTAATAAGGGAGAAATTTGAACGGATGAATAATTGAAATGAGTAACTGTGAAATCTTCATTGTGATTTTCTGTATATTTATGTGGTATCTGTGTGGTTGCCCTGACTGTCTTCCAATTGTGTACTATTTGATTTTACTTAGAATAAACTTTGTTCATACATACTAGTACTATTCAACAGTACTAACGTCCCTTTTGTCGGGGACGCTACATCTTTTATATGGATGTAGGTGGTTCCATAGCAGGTAACTCAGCCCACCGTTAGTGGTGCCTCCTCTTCATCTTTTTAGCAGTTCTGGTGAGCCCCATTTCCTCTCGGGGCCGTGTGTGGACTATATCATTCTCTTTTGCTTATGTTGTAAAAGGTATAGCTGGGGCCTTGTTGCCGTCAAGTTTATGTAAACCTCCTAGCACTCTTAGAGGCTCCGTAGACGCTGTGTGGGTTGTATATATGTATATTTTGGGCGGTAGTTGTACTCACTCGTAAATGTGGATCGCATCGGAAAAGTTGTATGTATTATATATGTTTTTGGATTATAAAATGTTGAAAGTTAAAAGAGGAAAATGAACTTATGGTGTAAATCGTACTTTGTATCTAAATTGGCTAATTTTTATGGAACAATGTATATTATGAACATGGGGTAACACACTGGGTAGGAAAGGAAATCCAGGTCCGCTTGACTGGGTTCATCCGGTTAGGCGCCGGTCTCGTCCCTCGGTTTTGGGGCGTGACACTTCTGCACGCTGAAAATAACATAGAACACTCCAACCATTTTCCCTTTCTCAGAAATTACGCTGCAAAAGCTCGATTCTTAATCATACTGTTGCCTGAAACCCTTAAACACCGCATTCTTAACTTCGAATTCATTAAGACCACTATTGAGAGTCACCCACTCTGACTGGCCCCGAATACAATCAACTCTAAGGCTCTTCTAGCACATGAACACCTTCTCAATAAAGCACGTGACTGAGTCACTACCCTTATAACTCGCCTATGCATTAAGCATAAATTCTGAATCTTCCAAAGCCTAACCCTGGTCCAATAGGGCCAACCTTTGCACACATTCATCAAATCTCATATGAAATTACCATTTTTCTCATTTCCCCTTAGCTGTAATAACTTGCCGATACGTCAATACTCCGTAGCCCCATGAGAAGACAAATCCTGCAACTCCATTTGCAGGTGGTGGGGCTCTCCCACTTAGCCTGAAGCTATTCCTTGCACCACTCTAGACCCCACCGAAATCCTTTCTTCTTTGCTGACATGATCTTGCCCAACTGACCCGTCCAATTCTTCAAAATTCTTCTATTGGCATTCCATGAATACTCCAATTTTCTAGCACCATTCACATATTCAGCCTCCTACCGAATGACCACTAGAATTCCTCGCAGAAAATTGCCAACCACACGACCGCTAACCTGGTCATAGGAGATAACCCACCTGTGGAAATTATCAATTGACGCCTTCTAACGACGCTGCACTGCACAATCTCTACGACATCAATACCCCATCCTACGCCCTTCTTCATTTACCAAATTTACTAGTCCGTCCGCTCCTCATGGACATCTATTAAATGCGCGACAATATATTCTAATTCACCACTATGCCGTCGCTCTCCTACTTTGGTCAAACTCATTCCTTCAAGCACTACCTGACTTCCTTTTTCTTACACTTGGCCTTTTAGAAATTTAGCCGCTGCATGACACTTCTCACATGTCTTCCTTTATCACATGCTGCCCAATTGCTGCCTCAATTCAATATCATTCTCTGTAGCTCTTAAACCAGCAGATCACCACGACTTCAAACTCTCTGAAGATCATCTATCGAACTGCCTTCATTAGAAATACTTATTCAATACCGAACCACCGCACCTCACGGTCTCTCACAGCCGCTTCTTCAATACTTCTTCACAATACTCTGACCCCATGCAACCGAAGAAACTATAGCACCGGCGAACCTAACACATTCCATTTGATCAAAGACAACAATATCACATTACCGATGAAGATTCCACCACACTTGAAAACACCAAGTCTTATTACTTTATCAACCCAAACTTGAACATTCATAGTCCACTTTCCCTTCCGCCACCGGAACTAAAATACTGAGATCTCTAAATCACAATCTAAGAAGACCTACCCTCAAGACATTCTTTGCCCCGACATATGGGCAAGCATCCTACCATCGTATCAATGTCGCGCGATAACCAATCGTAAGGATCATGACAACCTGAGCATAACCTCAAAGCTCTCAAAAACACAGCTACTGAGCTGAACAACATAATATCCTTCCACAGAGTAACAAAAAAATACCCAAACAACTTCGCAGGGAGAAACATCCCGCACCCCTCTGAGATACCATTACAATTCCTCAATTCCCGATTTATAGTAAGCACTTCGCGACGCGTAAGATTGAGTAAGAAGAAATGTAGGCATAAGCCTCAAAGGAATCAAATCGCACGATGAGGAATCAAGAAGGGAAGTACTCCTAACAGCCATGTAGCCTCTCGAAGATAAGTACAGACGTTTCCGTATCGATCCGCAAGACTCTACTAGACTTGCGCATGACTCGTGAAACCTAAGGGAACCTAGTGCTCTGATACCACGTTGTCACGACCCAAAATCCATAAGGGTCGTGATGGCACCGAACCCCACGGTCAGGCAAGCCAACACTTAAAAATGAATGATACCTTTATTATAATATTTGAAATTATTACCTTTCACTTTATTACATAATAGTTGAATAAAAATCCGTTAAGAAAATGTGATAGTTTAATAATCCATTTTTAATGAAATACATCCCAGAACCCGGTGTCACAAGTGCATGAGTAAATTTTCTAAGAATTATACAGATACTACAATGCTTGTCCGAAATACAAATTGGACATGAAATTCAAAAATAGAGTACAATACATCTGAGGGAGACTCCGTAGGCCGCGGGTCGACTCCGGATCATGAAGCTCATCTAAGTTCCCAAGTCAGCCACATCACTGCGTCAAGAAGGTCCACTAGCTATGAATGTACTTGTGAAATAAAAATGCACAGCAAGTGTAGCATGAGTACGAAAACAACGTTTGTATTGGTAAAAAGAGTTTCACACGTGTAATAATTCTTGATTACTCAGCCAGTTATGTGGAGCAATGAAAACATGACAGCTGGACATGATTCTATAATGAGGTACGAGGCAAAGAGGCACGACACAAATATACCTACGGGGTAATCAACTACTAGAAACTCAACCTGATTGAGACAAGGAAGAGACACGGTCGGAATGAATCCGGATAGAGCTACGAGCAGATTCAGAGATCTTTAATTAATGATCCACATGTTACACAACCTTCACGCAACAGTTACAATTACTCTTTGTAACGTTACATTAATGTCATAATTAGTCATTAATGTGTGATCATTGTAAAAGGTAAACATTATATTAAGAAATTCCCTATATAAGGGAATAAAATATAACCTGTAAGGGACATTCGAACTACGATTATAATACACTTTACTTTATGTGCATCTCATTATTTTCTATTTATATATTTATTCACAATTATTATTATTACCTTGGTTATCAGAAACCCGTGTTCATCCTAAAAATAGCTTTGGTCAAAGGATCTAATTCTTTGGTTAAACAAATTGGTTCCGTTATCGGGAATCTGATAATATTTGTTTACTTTTCAAGCAATATCCTATGAACTATGTCGAGACCCAACGACAATAACCAACAAAGGGATGAAACTCCATTACCCGCAGGAACCCCACGAGGTTCAAGGGAGCAATTCCCAGAAAAATCCAACAACAATAATAATGGTAATGATCAAACTGTAGAACAAGATCAAGTAAAACAAATGATTGCAGAGTATGTAAGCCAGGCTTTGCAAGAATTCGTGAGGGGATTACCGACAACGTCACCTGCACTATCGACACCACCCCCCAATAATACCATCACCGTGGAAAATCCTTAGTCTGGGTTGGCAAACTCATGAAGGGGAGATACGCCTAATGAATCTCTCGAAATGAGACCATGTATGTTTAATAGCTCTGAATTACAAACTTTATTACTAACCTTGTAGAAACAGGTGAAGGAACAAAACGAACGAATCGAACAAATTCCTGGAGTGCCACTTGTTATCAAAGGCATTGACGTTGATAGATATTCTCAACAACCTTGGAAACCAAGCGCAACACCCTTGCCTATTCCGAATAATTTCAAAATACCTGATGCTCCTAAGTATGACGTGACAACCGACCCACGCGACTATGTGATTGCTTTTACCACCGGAGTTAAGGGAAACGACTTAACAAAACAAGAAATTGAGTCAGTCTTAGTCAAAAAGTTTGGAGAAACACTTGCCAAAGGAGAACTAACCTGTTATTCTCTTCTCCCTGAAAACTCTATTGATTCTTTTGCTGAGCTTGCATATTCCTTCATAAACGCACACTCCGGTGCGTAAAAAGTGGAGAAAAGAATGGAAGACATATTTAAAATAAAACAAGGAGACATGGAACTACTCCGTGAATTTGTAGACAGGTTTCAACGGGAAAGAATGCTACTACCAAGGGTGCCTGATAATTGGGAACCCATGGCATTTGCAAGCAACTTAAATGACAAAAGTTCAGAATCCACGAGAAGACTCAAGGAAAGCTTGAGAGAATTCCCAGCTACGACATGGAATGATGTCTATAACATGTACAACACCAAGCTTCGTATAGAAGAAGATACCATTGCTCGTTCGAAAGACGAAGATCGTATCAGTTCTAGACGTTCCGAATCAGACAGAAGATCAAGTAAAAGCAGGTACCATCCTTATATGGGACCTTCGGGACGAGAAACTCATCCCAGGTTCAAAAACACTCGGTTAGAATATAGACCATCAAGCAGAGATGCGGGCTCATCCTCATCAAGATCCAGAAAAGATCGAGATGAACGAACTACAGTTAATGCACAAATTGGGGATCACACCTTCAATGTAAGTACTTCCGAACTAGTTTCAGTATTAAGAAATATGGGTGATAAGGTTCGATGGCCCAGAGAAATGCAATCGAACAAAAATAAAAGGAACCCAGATTTCTGGTGTGAATTCCATAATGATCATGGACACAGCCCTGCAGATTGCAGATTTTTACAAGGTGAAATAGAACAATTATTGAAATAGGGCTACTTAACATAATTGTTTAGTGAAAAAGGTAAGCAGTCATACATGAAGAACAAGCAGGAGCCCCCAAAACCTCCATCTCCAAAAAGAACTGTCAACGTGATACACGGAGGTGAAGGAGTAAACGGAGTGGTTTGCAAAGTAGCCACGAAGTTCACAATTACACACGGAAAGCGGGTTCGTGAAAATCCGAAAGCAGACAATATAACCTTTGATGATGCAGATATCAGCGGATTAATGCTCCTACAACGATGCTCTGGTAATATACTTACTTATTCATGACACTAACGTAAAAAGAGTGTTGACTGATCCAGGATGTATCAACCTAGGACTGCAATAAAATCAAAAAGTTTAGTTGATTTCGTCGTTGATCTTAATAATAGCATCGTCCCTGAAGTGGACAAAGAGTTACAACTCTTTAACTATGCTAATCCAGATCTATGGACCCTATTTATGGATGGTTCTTCTAATGTAAAAGATGCCGGCTTAGGCATAGTCTTAATATCACCCACGGGTGAAAAGACGCGGCAAGCTATCAAATGTTATCATATAACTAACAATAAAGCGGAGTACGAAGCTGTCATTGCAGGGCTGGAACTGGCACGAGAATTCTCAATCGAGCAAATCGTAATAAAAAGTGATTCTCAACTGGTGGTAAATCAGATGCAGGGGACTTATATTGCTCGGGAGACTCGGATGCAACAATATGTAGAAAAGTCACGAGATCTCGTAAGGCAATTCAAAACATGGAAGGTAATACAAATACCTAGAGAGGAAAATGCAGAAACAGATGCATTGACTAACCTCGCAACAGTTACAGAAGTAACAAATGAAGACAATACAATTGTCGTCCAACTGTTCAATTCAGCAATAGACCAAGATAAAAATGAGGTAACTTTTAACAATTTAACTTGGGATTGGAGAAATGAAATTTTAATTTTTTTGCAGAATGGCATCGTACCTGAAGACAAAAAAGCGGCTCAAGCACTTCGCCGAAAAGCTGCGCGGTACTGCCTCATTCGCAATTATTTATATCACAAAATGTCCGGAGGTCCTTTAGCAAAATGCCTCGGACCTAACCAAACGGAGTTCGTGATGAGGGAAGTCCACGAAGAACATTGTGGAAATCACGCAGGAGCAAGATCCTTGGTCAAAACCCTAATCAGAGTTGGGTACTATTGGCCTAAGATGGAAGAAGAGGTTGAGGGCTTCGTATCCAAATGCGACAAATGCCAACGATTTGCTAACAACATGCACCGACCAGCAGAGTTATTGCACCCAGTGATATCGCTATGGTCGTTCATAAAATGGGGGATGGACATAGTGGGACCCCTTCCCGTAGCTAAAGAAAAGGTACGGTTCTTACTCGTGTTAACTGACTATTTCACGAAATGGGGGGAGGCAGAAGTCTTTAAACAGGTGCGAGAAAAAGAAGTAAACAGCTTCATATGGAGAAATATAATATGCCGATTTGGAATACCGAAGGAGATCGTATGTGATAATGGCCCGCAGTTCATAGGCTTGCAAATCACAGAATTCTTCGAAAGCTGGCAAATCACCTCGTGGCCAATGGGTAAGATGAATCAATGAATAAGGTCATCATCAACAACCTAAAGAAAAGGTTAGAGAAAGCCAAGGGAAATTTGCCTGATGAATTACCGGCAGTGCTATGGGCTTTCAGAACAACTTCAAAAACAGCCACGAGAGAAACTCCATTTGCGCTTGTTTATGGCTCAGAAGCCTTAATACCGGTGGAGATTGGCGAACCAAGCATAAGGTTTAAACCAGCCGCGGAAGATACAAACAGCGACGAGTTGAGAACTAATCTGGACTTGCTCGAACAAAGAAGAGAAGTCGCGCTGATACGTATGGGAGCTCAAAAACAAATCATAGAGCGTTATTACAACCGGAAATATCACCTTAGATACTTTAAAATTGGGGACTTCGTTCTCAAGAAAGTCTTCTAATCAACAAAAGAAGCTGGTGCGGGAAAGTTAACCTCAAATTGGGAAGGACCCTACAAAGTCCGAGGCATCGCTGGGAAAGGCGCCTATGAGCTAGAAGCTATGGACGAGAGGATCTTACCAACAAGCAGGAATGCCATCCATTTGAAGAAGTATTAATTCTAAGGAAAAGGAATACCCCCGGTCAGGTATCACTACGTTCGATTTCATATTTGTACAGTTAAAATTTTACTAATCGTTTTAGATGATAGGCAAAAAGCTAACCCATCACCAGATAATGATATTAGACCTGCAAATACTCGAGGAAGTAATTGAATTCCCGGTCTAGGGTTACACTTTCTAATGGACGTTTTAAACGGTTAAGAAGTCATCATCTAAAAACTATATACCTTCGAGTCCCATATGTTTTTCCTTTTAAGGAAAAGGACCACAAAGAAGGAATAGTCAAGTGCTCAAGATTTCATTCTTCAAAGCTCAAACACTTGAGGGACTATACAGTATGGAAGGCAAAGATGAAGAGAAAAAGACTACCAAAAAGTCAAAGCTCAAGCCTGAAGATCCACCTACCCAACAAGTCAAGTGATACGAGCAAAATCGAAAAGAGCCAAAGACTCAAAAACACAAAAGCCTGATTAAAAAACCTTCGAACAATGTTCATAGATGTAAACAAATGTTCAGGTTAAAAGGCAAAATATTAGTTACGAGGGAGAAATGCACATCTTTGTACTTATTTAGAAAGCTGTTGTAACTAAAAATAGTTGTGGATAAAGATCATCATCTTTGTACTCATTCAGAAAACTGTTGTAACTAAAAACAGTTATGAAATATTTGTACTCATACAGAAAACTGTCATCAATAAAAAAATAGTTACGGATGCAAGATCACTATCCCTGCATTTATTCAAAAATCTATTATAAACAAAAAACATTTACGAATGAAAAAGCATCACCATCGTTTTTATTAAAAATTGTTGTCAATAAAAACAGTTACAGGTAAAAACCCATACTTTATGAAAAATTTTACAAACAAAAAATAGTTATTCCCTTGTATTAACTCGAAAAAACTGTTACATAAGGAAAACAGTTACGAAATACAAGTATATATCAAACCTGTTAAAAGAAAACAGTTGCAACATGAGTTTTAGACGATAATCAAACACATGTAAAATGTTATGAAAGTTCGGCACAAAAACTTTCTTCAGAAACATTGTTAAACATGTGAAAAATTTCTATCTCTCTATTGCATTTTTATACCATTATTAAGTTGAGACGTCTTCTTCATTAAGTTTCGATATAAAAAAGGGCCCTCTTTCATAAAACCGTACGTACTATGAAAAGTTACGGATAATCTAAGCATTTTATATGCAAAACTCAGAGGTAAAACTTAAACCTCAAAAATGAAGTATGCAAAAGACTTAAAGAGTGGAACAGAAACTCAGAATAAAAGTCATACTTGCATTAATATACTAACGGCTAAGTAAACTAAGTATTAACTTATACTTAGCCGTATAAAGTTTATATATATTCAGGTGCCCCTAAGTGTGAGACCCCATGTGTTTTTTTTTTCTCTTCTCTTACGTAATATACGTAAAATGGCGTGGTTATATTAGGTATATATGATTGCATATAGCACATTGGGATAATAAGACTGAAAATGTGTTGTAATATCAAGGAACAAAACAAAAGCTTTAGGTCAAAGGAATCCCTTAAACAAAGGTTTGTGGTTAAAGAAATGACTCGGGTAGCACCCCGCACGTTCGGAAGGTTTAAGTTAACTTGCACCTGTGGGATAAGACTAAGAGTGTCTAATATGCTAAGAATAATTTGTTATGAGGTATTATAATATCACACAGGTCACATGTTAATTTTTGGAGTCGAGCAAGTTGCGAAATAAAGGTTGGCAAAAGTTATCGTAAATTTCTCTAATAAATTTTCTAAACTTTGGGTCAAATGTATCAGATCATTTCTCCCAATATATAAAGCTTAATGGGACCCACAACCTACCTAATCGAAGTTCTACGAGTCTAGTTTGCAACTAAAAAAACCTCACATCAAACCGACATCGTAGTAAGAAGTTATGACTGTTTTACCATAGACTGTCCGGGCTGAAACCGGGTCGCGAACCGGGTCGGGTCAAACAAGTAGTATAAGTCGGA
>ML279316.1:5899-24142 GCA_005239495.1 Nicotiana undulata | reverse complement strand
CGTGTGTGTGCCAAAGACCAAAATAATATAGTCATCATTATGGTAAATGTAAAAAGGAGAATAATAAGGGTTCTCACAATAATCCTTCAAATGTGAAGGAATTGGGTATCAATATGATCTGGAAATATGAGGCACACTCAGACGATTCTAGTCTATTTTTTGAAAGAATGCGACTTGTGACAACCATTGCAAATACAAATTCATTTCCTGAAAGTGAATGTGAAAATATATATGTGATTCAAATTATGCATAAGAATGTATTTATGCATGGTTGAATAAATACTACAACTCACCTCTACGGGAGGTTTGAGAGAAATAAAGATAAGAATTTTACAATGTGGTTACATGACTATGTCAATGGTCGCGTATATGAGGTACGCCAAAAATATTTTGCCATGTCTTATAAAAGGTTATTAAAGGCAAACTTAAAGCAAGAAATAGTTTTGCTTATGATGATTTTGACCATGGCAATTATTATGATATGATTTTCTCCCTGAAAGAGATATTCACCATATGGATGGTGTGACAAAAGATATTGTAGTACAAAATCAATTAAGAGATTTGGAAGAGCCAATTTGTTACTACCGGATTAATGAAATTGTTCTTGACGTTAATAATGTAGTAAGTATCAAAAGAAACGTTTTGAGTTTCAAATGTATTAGCCAAAGTGGTTGGCATATTTGAGACTATAAATGAAAGGAAGATTGAATATCTTCATATTACTATAATCATACCGGGTAAATATGAAAGGTTACTCGAATTTTCTTTTATTTGTACTACAGATGTATTGCATGATGATGGAATCACATGCCATAGTAAATTAAATATTTACTGAAACAAATATTAGTTGGCATGACCGGTTGGCCATCCCGGTTCAATTATGATGCGAAAATTGATTGAGAATTCACATTGGCATATATTGAAGAAATAGAAGGTTCTTCAAGAATTCTCTTGTGATGGTTATTCTCCTGATATACCAGCTAAGATTGGGATTAAATCCCTGATTTCTGGAATGAATATAAAGTGATATATTTATGGTCCCAGTCACCTGCCATGTGACCGTTTTACTATAATATGATTTTAAAAGATGCATGTGATGACCCAAAAGGTCATCCCGTGTAATTTTAATAAAATTTATGTTCCAAGGCCCTGAAAGCCTCCGTTTATCTCACCTTGATATGCGTGCGCAGCCCGGGCGCATAGCCAGGGAGCCTTTGTGTGGAAAATTGATAAAATGTTGAATTTATGATGATTATTTGAATACAGTTGACTTTGGTCAACATTTTTGGTAAACGGACCCGGAACCAGACCCGTGATTCGACGGCCCCGGAGGGTCCGTAGGCAAATATGGGACTTGGGCGTATGCCCGGGATCGAATTCCGAGGTCCCAAGTCCAAGAAATAAATTTTTAAAGAAAATTGTTTTCTGAAAAATATAAAGGCTTTTTGAAGATGAAATTTGATGTGAAACTTGTGTGATCGGGCCCGTATTGTGGTTCCGGAGCCCGGAACAGGTTCAATATGTTTATTATGAGTTATATGTGGAATTTGGTAAGAATTAGACTAAGTTTGACGTGATTCGGACTAAAAATGGAAAATATGAGAGTTTAAGATGTTGTGAAATATTACAATGATTTCGAGGCCTAATTCGTGGTTTTGATGTTATTTTGGTGGTGTGACTGCATGAGTGAGTCCGTAGGATATTTTTGAGGTTGTGTGTATAATTGATGTTGAGCCCCGAGGGTTCGGGGGAGTTTCGGGTAGGTTCCGGGGTGTTTTTAGACTTAGAACACAACAGTTGCAGATTAGGAAGGGGACCAGGTCTCTGAACCTGTAGCGAGGTCCGCGGTCGACCTTTCGCGGTCCGCGGTGGACCTTCGCGGTCGCGGTCGCCCTAGCGCGGTCCGCGGTGGGGGAGTTAAGAGAGGTTCCATAGTTGAGGCCTTCGCGACCGCGGTTGCACTAGCGCGGTCCGCATTGGAATCTTCGCGGCCGCGGTCACTCTAGCACGGTCCGCCTGGGAGGGATATATATAAACAGGATTTTCAGTTATTTTCTATTTTTCAAAACCCTAAAAACATAAGAGGCAATTTTCTAAACACTCTTTCTTCTCCAAAACATTTGTAAGTTATTTCTAACTCATTTTCTTTACTCCTTAACTTCTTTTTACAAGATTTCATCCTAGAATCTAGGGTTTTCATGGGAGAATTGGGAATTTTGGGTAAAACCTAAGAATCTTGAAATTTGGGAATTTAGACCTCAATTTGGGGTCGGATTTCAAAACTAATTATATACCCGGGCTCGGGGGTGAATGGGTAATCAGGTTTTGGTCCGAATTTCGGGTTTGGACCTAGCGGTCCCGGGGTCGATTTTTGACTTTTGGGAAAAAACCTTAGAAAAATCATTTCTATGCATTAGAACTTATTGATTTAGCATTTATTGATATAATTAAGTAACTTGTGGCTGGATACGAGCGAGTTGGTGGTGTAATCAAGAGGTAAAGCGGTAGTAGAGGCTTGATTTGCATTCTTGGAGTCGAGGTAAGTGTTTGGCCTAACTTTAACTAGAGGGAATAGGTGTTGAGTCGTATGTGCTACTTGTTTCAATCATGTTCAATGTATAGGTGAGGTGACAAGTACCTATACATTGTTTGTCAAGCATGCCCGTGAGTCGGTTTTGGTGTATTACATATTATTGTTTCGATATTTATTGTGTTATGAAGTAGATTCATTTTGGAAGTTGTTCAATTGCTGAGAATACTTGATTAAGGATTTGTGATAAGTTGTTTCAGTTGAGGAGTGATTTTATTAAGTTACATACTCGTATGAGATTGGTTATAGCAGAGTCCCTTGCTGGGCGGTATTATTTTGGTTGTTATCCCCTTGCTGGGTGGTTATGAATTGTACTTCCTACTGTCGATTTCCTTGCCAAGTTGTTGTTTGATGTTGATTGGATGAGGAAGAGTGTAAAGCACGAAGGGTGATGCCGTGTATTCATTCCATTCATTGCATTGTGAGGAAGATAGTAAAAGCACGAAGGGTGATGCCGTGCCATGATTTTACATTTAAAAGCACGAATGAACATGTCTTATTTATTTATTGCATTGTGAGGAAGAGTGTAAAGCACGAAGGGTGATGCCGTGTATTCATTTCATTCATTGCATTGTGAGGAAGAGAGTAAAAGCACGAAGGGTGATGCCTTGCCATGGTTTATATTGCTTTCATTTATACATTGCAAAGTGAGGAAGAGAGTAAAATCACGAAGGGTGATGCCGTGTGCATACTTGTTTGAGTTACTATTTCCTTTTGACTTGTTTCTTTTGTATTGTTGGTTATTCAGTTATTCATCTTTGATTCTCACTTGTTACTCCCATTACTTGTCCTCGTATTACCATGCTTAACTGGTTATTTCTTGCTATTTTCTCTGGTATATATTATAGAACTGTACATGTAAATTGTTGTTGTCGTGTCTAGCCTCGTCACTACTTCGCCGAGGTTAGGCCTGGCACTTACTCAGTACATGGGGTCGGTTGTACTGATGCTATACCTGCACTTCTTTATGTTGTGCAGATTACGCAGCCGGACCTAGTGGACACTGTTAGAGGGAGTATCCTTCAGTCCATATAGGCGACACCGAGGTAGTTCCGCAGGCGTTCGTGGACCTTGGCGTCACCTTCTATCTTTTCGTTTCTATCTTATCTTGGTATCACAGACAGTTGTATTGTTCATTTCAGACTCTTGTTGTAGTAATCTTAGACAGTTAGTAAGATTTTGTGACACCAATTCTGGGGGATTATGAGAGGAAATTTTGTGGCAATTATTATATTAATATATAGACTCGTAGCTTCTGCATTATTATTAATTGTTTATGTTCATTGTTTCACTTTCAAATGACTTAAGTAAAGAAAGTTAGTAAATTAACTCAAATGTTGGCTTTTCTAGCGGGTTCAACATTAGACGCCATCACGGCCTGAAGGTCGGATTTCGGGTCGTGACAATTATCTCAAGCTAAGGTTAGGCCTCAGCCGATCGCCGCGCGAGCAAAAGTCAGAAGTTTCCACCTATCAAAATGGGGCAGAATTTTGAGGAGGACCCTCAAAATTCCGAGGCAGGAGAGGTTGCAACGTCTCGGACCGCGTCCCGGTCGTCGGTTCATCTAAAAAACTATTTTCTTTAGACTATATGCTTATATCATATCTTTACAAAATCATGCATATTTATTTCTTTTTTACTTAAACAGCTTGTTTAGCAAACGCTACCCCAATGATACAGAGCAAGTGAGCAAGTCAAGTAAAGCCAGCGGGAATGCGAACTAACCTTTCCCTTTACAGAACTCACAATTTTTCTTTGGATGCAGGCATAAAAATAGCAAAGGACCCGAAACATATTACCCTCCCAAAGAACACGCAGTTCTCAAAGACACACTTCTCAAGCTCGTCGCACACGCTGACATTTAGTATCATCGCAAGCAACACTTCACTTATTGCAATACTCGCCACAATCATATCGCCACAATTTATCACCAGCTAAGACCTCCATCTGCATTTTATCTTCTGCATAAGGCTACCTTTCTGCCTTCCGAGATTAAACGTTGTCTCCATCTGCATCTGCATTGCATAAGGCTACCATTCTATCTTCCGAGACTAAACGCTGTCTCCATCTGCATCTTATCTTCTGCATAAGGCTACCTTTCTGCCTTCCGAGACTAAACGCTGTCTCCATCTGCATCTTCATTGCATAAGACTACTATTCTGCCTTCCGAGACTAAACGCTGTCTCCATCTGCATCTGCATTGCATAAGGCTACCATTATGCCTTCCGAGACTAAACGTTGTCTCCATCTGCATATGCATTGCATAAGGCTACCATTCTGCCTTCCGAGACTAAACGCTGTCTCCATCTGCATTGCATAAGGCTACCATTCTGCCTTTCGAGGTTAAACGCTACCTCCATCTGCATTTTATCTTCTGCATAAGGCTACCTTTCTGCCTTCCGAGGCTCAACGCTGCCTCCCATTTACTTTCCGAAACTGCCGCCTTCTGTGTCATTATTTATTTCTTTCGGGCTAAGATCCGCCCTTTTAAATTCACAAGACTAAGCTCTGTCTTTTTGGCATCATACTATTGCATTTTCATGGGCTGAAATATCGCCAACCTATCCAAAGGCGTTATCGTTCAGAGGCATCATCTTCATGGCCTGAGAACATCATTTCATGGCCTAAGGATCTCTTTTATCAGTTTGCATCTCATTATTCAAAGTCATCATGGTTCGGAGGCACCATCCTCATGGCCCGAGAACATCATTTCATAGCCTGCGAATCCCGCATCAAGCGATTCATGGCCCAGGACATCATGGTCTAAGGACGTCATCCTCAACCGTCCAAAGACAGCATTCATAGTCCGATGGGAATTTGCATCATGTTTAAATTACGCATAATATACGCTTGTTATTCATTTGCAGGAAATCCGGCCAGGAACAGCCAGCCAGGCAGGAGCGGACCGCTCCAGTTCTCCTAACTACCCCGTAAACCATTTTCGCTCACCTTGCTTTGCGCCTTGCATCCGTCCTTATAAAACGTCACCAGTATACTTCGTCGGTGACTCCTGAACTACATACAGCCTGATTCCTGTAAAACCAGGGATATGTAGGCAACTCAGAAACCAGGGTGCGGCCTAAATCTTTCATACTATTTCCACTCGGTCAAAATTGGCCATCATATCTTTACCCGACAACTCTTTCATCCTTTCCGGGTAGAGAGGGGCAGCTGTTGATACCCATTTTTTCTCAATTTTTTTTTCAAACTTGCATATATACCTTCAAAATCACTCTCTACAGTAATTGATATTTTTCCATAATTTTTCGTGTTTTTATCAAATTATTTTCCTGTTTATTTAATATTTTATGTTCCATAATTATTCATATTATGCATAAATGATGTTATAAATAATTTCAAATCATTTTTCTTACTCAATATGTTATTTATATCCTATTTAATTCCATTAGGACTTAGGTATTTCACAAATTAGCCAATATTGGCATTGTTTAGTTAATTTCAGCAGTTTTTGCGATCATGGCACAAATATACATTTATACCACTTTAAAAGCAACAACTGAGCATTTATATATTTTTATAGTAGTTAATTATCCTAATTTCATTTATTTGGTCTTAATTTCATTTTACACGATTATTAGCTATTTTAATTAATTAATTATCCTACCTTAATTGGGTATTTAACATTTGGCCTATTTCTATTTAAATCCTAGCCAAATTCTAACCCAACCCCACCTGATCTCCTACCCACTTAACCAGCCCAAATTTCCCATCCCAATACTTAAACTCTACCCGGCCCAACCCCTTTAATTATCTGAGCCGTCGATCAAAATAGATCAACGGCCCAAAATCCTATTTCCTTAATTAATTCAAATCACCCCCCCAAATCGACCCCTCACTANCTCTCTCTCTCTCTCTCTCTCTCTCTCTCTCTCTCTCTCTCTCTCTCTCTCTCTCTCTCTCTCTCTCTCTCTCTCTCTCTCTCTCTCTCTCTCTCTCTAGAGACTTCCGTCTCTTCGTCTCCGATGGAGCTCCACCTCCTTCATCTGGACGTCTCCGACCACCATCCTTTCAACCATGAGCCTCCATGAATCTTCCTCATCTAGCTCATCTTCTCTCTGAGACCCTCGAGGGCCTGGGCCATGCTGGCTCGCACCTAGGGTTCCTGCTTTGGTTGTTCTTGGTCTCTTCGGTGGGGTTTGAGCAAAGCCACACCATATCCGTTATGACCTTTGAGTTTTACAGCAGGTTTTCCGGTTCTACTCGATTCTCTTTTGAGACCCTAATTTTTGCCTAAATCTCTCAGATCTAGGTTGTTTTAATGATTCGATGCATGTCTATTTTTTTTACACTGTTCTTGACTCGAGCTTTAAGAATCATTAGTTTTAAACGGTTTTACTTCCTTTTCAAAATTAGGGTTTTTCTCAGAACCTTTTTATGTCTGTTTAAAACTAAGTTTCTCTTTGCGTTTAAGTCTGTTCTTTGCATATCATGACTGATTCTGTACTTTGGTTGTTTTTTAATTCGCCTATATCAAAACCCTAACTGTTGTGATTTTTCTGTCTGGGTTCTTCGTATTGACCTGATTATTTGATTCCTATTATGACTCTGTGATTGTTATATTTCGAACAAGCTTGCTAAAGCCTAACCTACTTGTGTTACCTATATGTGATTGTTTATTTGGACCTATGCATCTCTGAACTTGTCCATTGCTATGACTATTAGCCTCTCCATATATATGTTGAAACATAGAGCATGAATCTCTCTTGATTGACTCTAATTTCCTTATTGAATGATCTGATTGAGAATATGTCTTTCAAAACCCTAGAACTCTGCCTGTTTGTTTAAACTGATTAATTCACTTACCTTGTTTACTAAGAGGCTCCATTTATTGGTATCACTTCCTTAATTATGGTTTTCTGAATCGAGTCTTAATTGGTTTCCCTATACTTAATGAACTTGGACTCTTTCCTTATTTAATCCTGTACTGACCTTTTTTTACCTTATTTGCTGTTGGTTTTACCATTTGAATTCTGAAATCCCTTGACTTAAGGGAATAGCTGCTCTGATTTCCTGACTAATTGATTTCGAATCTCTGATCACCATGCTGTTGTAATTCCTGCCTTATTTATTACTTGTCTTTAGACTATAAAAGCTCTAGCCATTTATTAACAGACACATGGACAATTCTGGTTCAAAAGCTCTCTCTCTCTCACTCTAAAACTCTATGCTCTATTACTTTGGTGTTACTTGCTATTGTTTAGTGTTAGCCGGCTGCAAGTCGAGGCTAACTGTTGTTCTGTTTCCCTCTCTTACTCATTTTGTGTTCATTATCTTTTCACTGGTATGTCCTGACTTCGATTCAAGCCTCCAAAACAACATGATTTTATTGTTACTATAATACGTCTTGTTCTTAGTTTGTTTTTACCTATGGTTTTGCTGTTCGACTTGTAACTAGTATATCTATTTCCATGACTATCACATGTCCCTGAATGAGTATCTTTCTTAGATGCAGCATGTTTGTGTCCCCCTTAGTTTCTACTTCAATGCTCCCCAACAATAATCTCTGTGTGATTGTGCATCCTATACTTCGGTAATTGATTTTGAAATGCCCAGCATACATTGGACCTTTGAACTCCTGGGACCTCCTTGATTATAAGTTCGTGTGTGATCCTGACCCCTATATTCTCACGCTTGCATGCTTCGTATCTGTTCCCAATCCCCCACTTCCTTGCGTGTGGTTCAACTCTGTTCTGAATATGTTATTGTTCTGGTTGCTTTACTATTTTCAAATTGTTCTTACTACTACTTTTCAAATTAGTCTTTCCTGTTTAAACCATTTTTCTCACTCAATCTCTGTCAAAAATCTTTTAAATTTATCCATGGCACTTCACTTTACTCCTAGACTCTTAAGTTCCACCCCCTCAGTGTGAGCATTGCTTAGGGAACCTTTCGAGTTCCCTCTGAACTTTGACACACTGAGGCTGGTATTTCCACACTGCACATGCTTAAGTCTTGGCAACAATATCTGGGTGTGAGCATTGCCTGGGAACCCACGAGGACCTTAGGGAACTTTGGCATACTCGGACTATGAAAGGCTATGGAAATTCGAAAGGATTGAGGATTGGAAGATTTGGGCCTAAGTGAAGGCTCCCTATAGAAATAACTTCTTATTTTTCTTTTGGTTATGTAATTCATTATTCCTGGCCTGTAATAACTTGTAAACAAATATTCAGTGTTGGATATGGAAAATGGGGTGGGATTATGCATGCTTAGTATAATTATGGGTAGAAAACATGCTTATAGGATTTACTTTATATGTGTGCAATAGTTATCATGCTTAGGATATGCCTGCCATGCATTAGAAATCATGTTTAGGTCTATTTATTTCAGCATCTCATCACATTCATGTTCACTTAGAGAATCACGTTTAATAACCAGCAAAAGGCTGTTGTAATTAATGCCTCATTTAGAAATCCTGTTCGTAGTTAAAATAACTATAAAATGGTTGTTATAATGACCCTGCCTTTGCATGTTCATAATTGCTATACCTAGAAATCCTGTTTAGGTACAATAATAACATCAATTGTCAATATTTGCATTAGAGACCATGTCACCTTAGGAATTCATTCTCAGCATGCTCATGTCGTCTATGCTAGAGTCCTATGTTAGAAATATTATCGCGAACATCTAGAAGTCATATGTTAAAAACGTTTCTGTGCATTCAAAAAATATGCGTCATTCTACACTCTTGCATGCATTTAGATATCTTGTTTGTAGGACACTGCATCCACATTAGTTTAAAGTCTAAACAGATTCATCATGTCTATTTCTATTTACTGAGACTAAAACCGGGTAACTGGAGTATTTTTAATACGCCTAGGCAAGCCTTAGGTATCAACATTTATTAAAACTGGAAACTGTTTTTGTGCACTACTTAGCTAATTATAAATCAAAGTTAATAGTCTAAAAACTGGTAAGACACTTCTTCTAAAAACTCAGAAATCAGACTGTCCTGCTACTATATTCACATGTAGACATCTTGCCTTAGGTTCTGAAATTTGAGACCTCTTTGTGTTTGAGTCGTGTTGTTCATGTGCATAAGTTGTGGAGGGAAATATGAGCCTCATATCTGCTTTTGTGTGTCCCCCTATATTTGCAGTCCTAAATGTTTCTTTATGTCGCTTAGAATTTTGTCCTTTAAACCTAGGGGTTCAGCCTAGTACCTACCATGTAGGAATAGTAGTCCTAAACATCCTCTGGGACTGACGGGACGAGACGGGTAATAGCACGCAATAAGCTTCGTGACCAACACACGCGTTTTAAATACCTTCGGGGGGTGGGAAGGGTAGAATATGGATGTGATGACCGGTGCGCCTCTGCCTATCGGGTATTGCATTGATATGATCCGTATTTCCTTAAACCTAGGACTTTTTTCTCAAATGTTTATTTTTGATCTCTTTCAACTTTTAATAAAAATTTCAATACTTGTTTGAAATCCCCTCTTATATGAGCCTTATTAGTTATTTGCTTATCGTCCGAATTCACGAAACCGTTTGGCCGGGAACCACAGTTGTGGATCCTGAGGGGTGCCTAATACCTTCCCTTTGGGATAACTTCAAGCCCTTACCCAATCTCTGGTAACACAAACTACTTTCATGAGTTAATTACTCAAGGTGCCCTAACGCACCATCAAAATCGTTAGGTGGCGACTCTTCCTTTAAACCTTGTTTTTACCTTCAAAAGAAGTTGTCCGAAATGTCATAAACCCGATCTCTCCGCACTTAAGTTTGGGAAAAAAGGGGGCGCGACAATCACATAACACCAAAAACAAGAATTATACATGAATTCAAGCCTAAGAACTTAGCATTTTTCCAAAATCCACAAACGATGCTGAAACACATCAAAACTAATCCGAATGACCTCAAATTTGACACACAGGTCACAAATGACACTACGTACCTACAACCATTTCCGTAATCCCATTCCGAGCCCGATATCAAAATATCACCTTTCGGCCGAAATCGCCAAAATTCTAACTTTTGCTAATTCAAATCTAAATATACTACAGACCTCGAAAACACATTTCGGGCGTGCTCCTAACCCTGAAATCACTCAATGGATCTAATGGAGTCGAAACAATTATATTCCGGATCAGTCTTCACACAATTCCAACTACGTCTCGATTTCTAAAGCTTAAACTCATATTTAGGGACTATGTGTCCCAAAACTCTCCGAATTCCATAACTCATCACTCCGGTAAGTCTCAAAAGCAGAAACAAATGTGGGGAAAGCAGTATTTAGGAGATCAGGGCGCTAACTCTCAAAAAGACCGATCGGGGGTCGTTACATACCAATCCCCACCTCGCATCGCCACCGCTCAACTGCCACCGCGTCGTTGCCGTTGTCGCCTCCACTGCCACTGCCTCGCCTCTCCTTCTCTACCTCCTAAAAATTCTAGGTTTGAATTACAACTTATGTATGTTGTGTATAAATCTAATGTTTTGTTTATTAGCTATGAATTAGTCTCAATTGATTAGTGTTTCAATTGATTATTTAACATTGTATTTTATAGAAATCTAGTTTTTAGGTCTTGTTTTAGTTGAATTGATTACATATGGTATAAATTGAATGTTTGAGTTTGTATTGTCATGAATAGTTTAGTTAGAATTGAATTAGTAACTTTGTATTGTCTTGAATAGTTTAGTTAGAATCAAGTGTTTAGGATTAATTCTTGTGAATCAAACTTTTAGGGTATGGTGTAACGAACTGCGCGTCATTTGGCGATTTGAGGCCATCATCAGCTTCATTTAAGGTATTATGACTTGTAGGCGTGGTCGGAACTGAATTTCGGGAAGTTCAGAGTCAATTTGGAAAGAAAATTCTCATTTCGGAAGCCTTAAGTTGGAAGAATTGACTAAGATTGGAATTTTGAGTAAACGACCTCCGAATCAGGATTTAAAGGTTCCAGCATGTTTGTATGATGATTTCGGACTTGGGCGTATGTTCGGATCGGGTTTTGAATAACCCGGGAGCGTTTCGACGTATATTGTGGAAGTTAGCATTTTAGAAGGAATTTCATAAGTCTGGGTTGAAGTGCATTTCAGTGATATTGATGTCCGTTTGGGATTTCGAGTCTAGTAATAGCTCTGTATGGTGATTCTGGAGTTGGGAGCGCGATCAAAAGTGAATTCGGATGTCCGTAGGTTATTTTGAAGTCCTTTGGCTAAAGATAGAATTTTGAAGGTTTTTGAGAAGTTTGACCGAGAGTTTGACTTTTTGATATTGGGGTCGGATTCCAATTTCGAAAGTTGGAATAGGTCCGTAATGTCGAATGTGACTTGTGTGCAAAATTTGAGGTCAATCGGACGTGATTTGATAGGTTTCGGCATCGAATGTGGAAGTTTCAAGTTCTAAAGTTCATTAAGCTTGAATTGGGTGCGATACATGATTTTGACGTTGTTTGATGTGATTTGAGGCCTCGAGCGAGTTCGTATCATGTTTTGGGACATGTTGGTATAATTGGTTAAGGTCTCGAGGGCCTCGGGTGGATATCGGAAGGTTAACAAAATAAATTTCGGACAAAACAAAAAAGAAAAACTGCAGAAATTTCTGCTGCACTTTTGGACAGCAACTCGTGCGTCGCGGAGCTGATTTTGGAGGCATATATATCAAAATCTATAAGGAATATGAAAATTTTCAAAATTTTAAAGTGGAAGCCCTTGAATTCTAGTTTTCATAAAACTAAACCATTCATGATTTGGACATTTGATCAGAAAGTTATGATCGATTGAAGATTGCTGGTGAAGCAGTTTTGATAGAATTTACTGATGCATGGAGCCGACTTTGGAAGCTCATATATCGGAATATATAAAGCTTTATATGGTGTACAACCTATCAAATGAAAGTTCTTCGAGTCTAGTTTCTAAATCTTCAAACCGTTTGTCATTTGGATATTTCTACGAGGAGTTATGGGCGTTTTAACAGAAAGGTGTACAACAGGGGAAAATTGTAATAGGATGTACAACCTGCACAGCGCAAGGTACAACTCGATGAAGCCTGGGCAGATTGTTTTAAAAACGAGTTTTGGCCCATTTCTTTCATTTGGCTTGGAAGGTTTTGGAGAGCTCAAGGAGGGATTTTCACCAAGCAAGACTAGGTAAGTGATTTCTTCCTATTTTTGAGTTAAATATGTGATCTTACATGGATTTAGACATGGAAAATTAGTATAAATTTGGGATTTTTGGGGAAGACCTAGAATTTGGAATTTTGTACATTTACCATGAATTTGAGCATGAAAATTAGAGCAAATTGTATATTTGAGTTAGTAAAGCTATGGGTAGAATTTATCCTCGAGAAATTTCGGAATCCGGGCACGTGGGCCTGAGGGCATTTTGGTCAACTTTTCGAGCGAAGTTGGGAACTTATATAATTTGAATTGTTACAAGTATTTGAGTGAATTTTTATTGGTTTGCACGTTATTTGAATAGTTTGGGGGCGTTGTGCATTAATTGGAGTCGTCGGTAGGGCTTGGAAGCCGGTTATGGAATTTCTGAGCGAGGTAAGTCTCCTTTCTAACTTTATGAGGAGGAATTGTCCCCATAGGTGAACTAATTAAATATATGTGCTACTATTTGTGGGGGCAACGTACGCACGAGGTGACGGGAGTCCGTGCGTAGCTACTATAATATTTATGTCCGGGTAGTCTAGGACCCAAAAGCATGCTTTATTTGCTGTACTTGTAACTTTACTGATAAATTTATAGTATTTAAAAATCCTATTGAACTTGGCAAACGAATTTCCAGAAAAGATTTCAATTCTACCTTCGTGTCCATTAAAAGAGAATTTTATCACTTCCTCGAGTAACTGTTTTTCCTGCTAAAAATGTGAATTTATTGTGTGAATATGTGTATCTATGAGTACCTGAGTCGCATGTATGATTCGAGAGCAGGATAACTCTATTATTTATATATGACCGCGTCGCATGATCGATTCACGAGCGGGGTAATAGATGCATCTATGGTTCGATCCATTCGACCTTTCGGCAGTGCACATTTTATTATTGTTGGTCCGCGCCGTTCGACCCTCGGCATTTCTTGCGCATGATAATTTTTGTGTACTTTTTTGTGATTTATACATGTTTACTGGCCTGGAAATTATAAATTGACAACTGAAATGACGAATATTTAAATTCTTAAATGTAAAGGAAGTCGTTGTTCCTTATCATTACGTATTAAATTGCCTATGATAATCATGTTTAGTGTCACCCTTTATTTTTATTAAATTGACCTCTAGCAAGTGTCAAATTCGACCTCTCGTCACTACCTCTCCGAGGTTAGGCGGGATACTTACTGAGTACACGTTGTTTTCGTACTCATGCTACACTTGTTGTTCATTTTTATTGCACAGGTACATTCATAGCCAGTGGATCTTCTTGACGCAGTGATGTGGATGACTCGGAGACTTAGACAAGCTGCACCATCCGGATACGACCCGCAACCGATAGAGTCTCCCTCAGATGTATTATATTTCATTTCTAATTCCTTGTCCAGTTTGTATTCCGGACGAGTATTGTAGTATCTGTATAATTCATAGAAATTTGCTCATGCACTTGTGACACCGGGTTCTAGGATATGTTTGGGATTTATTTTATTAAACTGGATTGTTAATCTATGGTAATTACATAACAAATTTTTATTCACTTTTTATGTAATGAAATGAAAAAAATAACGATTTCCAAATACTAAAATAGGAATTTGATTTAACGATTTTGTGTTGGCTTGCCTGGCAGTTGTGTCCGGCGCCATCACGACCTTAATGGACTATGGGTCGTGACAACATGGTATTAGAGAACTAGGTTCCCTTAGGTTTAACGAGTCATGAGTAAGTCTAGTAGAGTCTTGCAGATCGGTATGGAGACGTCTGTACTTATCTTTGAGAGGCTACAAGGCTGTTAGGAGTACTTCCCTTCTTGATTCCTCATCGTGCAATTTTATTCTCTTGAGGCTTATGCCTATGTTTCCTTCTACTCAATCTTACGCGTCGCGAAGCGCTTGCTATAAATTGGAAACTGAGGAATCGTAATGGTACCTCAGATGAGGTGCGGGATGTTTCTCCCTGTGAAGTTGATTGGGGTTATTGTCGTTACTCTGCGGAAGGATATTATGTTGTTTCAACTCCGTAATTGTATTCCCGAGAGCTTTGAGGCTATGCTCAGGTTGTCATGATGCTTATGATTGGTTATCGCGCTATGTTGATATGATGGCGGAATGCTTGCCCATATGTCAGGGTAATGAATGACTTGAAAGGAGGTCTTCTCGAAGCGTGATTTCAAGATTTCAGTATTTTAGTCCCAGCTGAGGAAGGGCAATTGGGCTATGGATGTTCAGGTTTGGGTGATGAAGTAATAAGACTTGGTGTTTTCAAGTGAGGTGGAATTTTCATCGGTAATGTGATATCGTCGTCTTTGATCAAATGGAATGTGTTAAGTTTGCCGGTGCTATAGTTTCTTCGGTTGCATGGGGTCAGAGTATTATGAAGAAGTATTGAAGAAGTGGCTATCAGAGACCGTGGCGTGCGGTGGTTCAAGTATTGAATGAGTATTCCTAATAAAGGCAGCTCGGGAAAGATGATCTTCAGAGAGTTAAAGTCGTGGTGATCTGCTGGTTTAAGTGCTACAGAGAATGGTATTGAATTGAGGCAACAACTGGGTAGTAGACGATGAAGGAAGACATGTGAGAAGTGTCAGGTGGCGGAAATTTCTAAAGGGCCAGGTGTAAGAAATGGAAGTCAGGTAATTGCTTAAAGGAGTGAGTTTAACTAAAGTGGGAGAGGGCAGCGTAGCATATGAGTTTTGGGGTAAGATAGATGCTCATCTTGAGGAGGAGTTTGAAGTGATTTGAGAATTTTTGTGGACGGTGATTGGGTCCACGGGTTTAAATTGAAATGTTGGTTATTACGGCGAAAGATTGAATGCAACATAGAAGGGGGTTGCTGGACTTGCAGAAGGATGCAATATGGCAGTGAATTGGAAGATATTGTCGCGCATTTAGTTGATATCCATGAAGAATGATCAGACTAGTGTAGTTGGTGAATGAAAACGGGCTTGGGATAGAGTATCGAGGTCGTAGTAATTGTCTCCCCTGCAGCAACGTAGGAGGATGTCGGCATATAATTTCCATCGGTGGGTTATCTCCTGTAAGCAGGTCAGTGGTCGTGTGGTTGAGCAAGATCATGTCAGCAACGAAGAAAGAATTTTTGTGGGGTCCAGAGTGGTGCAATGAGTAGTTTCAAGCTAAGTGGGAGAGTCCCACCGCCTGCAATTGGGATTGCAGGGTTATCTTCTCGTGGGGTTGCGGATTATCGGCGCAATGGCAAGTTATTACAGCTAAGGAATAAAGTGGCAATTGAGCATGGGATTTCATAAATATGTTCAAAAGTTGGTCCTATTGGACCAGGGTTAGGTTTTGGGAGATTCAGAATTTATGCTTAAGGCATAGGCGAGTTGTAAGGGTAGTGACTTAGTCACGTGCTTCATTGAAAGGGTGTTCATGTTCTAGAAGAGCCTTGGAGTTGATTGTATTCGGGGCCAGTCAGAGTGGGTGACTCTCAATAGTGGTCCTAATGAATTCGAAAGTTAAAGAATGCGGTGTTTAAGGGTTAAAGGCAGCATCATAATTAAAAATCGAGCTTTTACAGCGTAATTTCGGAGAAAGGCAAAATGGTTGGAGTGTTCTATGTTATTTTTAGCGTGTAGGATAGTATTGGAGGAGCGAGAGAAATAAACTCCGGATTGTAGAAAGATTGTCAGGAGGAGTATATCAGTCAAAGTTGTAAATGTGCACCAGGAGGGCATGAGCCGGTTTGTGGGGTTGAGACCGCATGGTCTCATGAATCAAGGCCACTCGGAATGAGTGAGTATTGAGTTAATATGTGTTGAATGGGGTTACTATTATCTCTAAGGCAATTAAAGATGATTAAAAGAAGATAAATTGGTTAGCAATGGTTGAAATGGCACATATACGACAGTGACCAGTTCCTTCGGTGTGATTGAGTTATGCGTGTGGCTTGTGCCGGTGCATGTGAGGCTCGTCGGCCGCCGTAATAGACTTTATTTGGAAGCATTTAAGTACTATGGCCTGTTAGGTATAGGCGGATCCCGGAAGGTTGATGGTGATATAGACCACTACTTAAGGATATGTGGGTGATTGTGAGAATTCACTTGTGTGTTGTTATGGTTCTCTTGAATTGAGGTAAGTAAAAGGTTTATATATGATGAAGTGTTCCCCCTATTAGTGGTTCAGGAGTTATGATGGAATTGTTGCGCAATCCCATATTGGCATGTTAGGTGTAGTAAACGGCATGTAACAGGATGTAAGGATCGAGATTGTGGTACGGTGTTAACAAGGATGTCATGAGCTCGGATGAGCGAGAAAAAGGGATTTGAATGTTTAGAGTAAGCTGGTGTTGTCTTTAGTGTCACCTGAGATTGTTGTTTGATGAAAGAGGCTTTGCATCCTGGTTATGGGTTCTTGATTTGTTTTATAGCGTCAGTATGGTCGGTAGTATGGATGTGCAGACCTGTTACCCTATGTGAAAGGACGTGGGAGAATGACCACGGGAAGATCGTATGAGTGTGACATGTAGTCACTTATTTGATTGAAGATTTAGATTGAGTATAAGGAAGTGTAATATTGCTTATTTGAGAATTTATGCCTAGAAGGTGTCCAGTTCATCTTTGTTGTGGATTGTGGGGTGTTGTACCGGCTATGATAGTGGTTCTTGCGTGTTATGAGGAGAAGTGGGTTATTATGGACCCAGGTAAGGCTATCAGCCTAGTTCAGTGCGAGCAGAATCGACTTAAAGTGTGTGAATGGATTTAAACAAGATTATGGGCTTCATGCGAGTCAGATGTGTTCATTTCAGTATAGCGCTCCTCAAGGAGGGGTATTGGAATATCAGATATTGTTCCGTCTTCGTCCAATTCATGTAATATTATGATTGTGTTGTGTGAGTTGTGAAACGGCTTGATAAATTCCTATGTGTTGAGTTTCCGCGTAGTAATGATGTTATGTGAGCAGGAGAGCTCTTGAGATTCATAGTGTATATATCGCACCTCAGTTGTGCTTAAGTTTTGTAGCATATGTCTCTATCAGCCTCCCCAGGATGGTATTATGCACCGATATTCAGTAATTTGTAATAGTGAGCAATTCAGCTCCGTGTATATCTACTTATGTGAATTTTATGATGGGATCGGGTGGCACGCCGCCACGGGTATGTTATTTGGATCGGGTTGCACGCCGCAACAGTGTGACTTGTGTTTTACTTCCTATTTTCTGAGGAAAGTTCATATTGGTTGCGTAAGTCGAGTAGTCCCTTCCCGAGTCATTTCCTTATGTATCATGTCCGAGTTGTGGCCTATTGGCGCATTGTGGCATCATGTGAGACTGTTGGTCATGTCTGGGATGATTTGTTATCTCAGCAGTTCATGCTGGGTGAGACAAGATTTATGTATCAGTGATCAATGCGATAAGATTATGTGAAGTATATTACAGGATAATTACCATTATTTGGTTCATGATGAGATGATGATTTTAGTCAAGAGGAAAGATTCAATGTTTGATCGTCAGCATTATAGCAGGACTTATATATATATATATATATATATATATATATATATATATATATTTCATAAG
>ML279314.1:1416-32836 GCA_005239495.1 Nicotiana undulata | reverse complement strand
CATTAATCCGTTGATATCTGCATCATCAAAGGTTATATTGTCTGCATCCAAGTTTTCACGAACTTGCTTCCCGTGTGTAATGGTGAACTTTGTGGTTCTTTTGCAAACCACTCCGTTTACTTCTTCACCTCCATGTATCACGTTGACGGTTCATTTTGGAGATGGTGGTTTTGGGGGGCTCCTGCATGTTCTTCATGTATGCCTGCTTACCTTTTTCACTAAACAATTCTGTTAAGTAGCCCTGTTTCAATAATTGTTCTACCTCACCTTGCAAAAATCTGCAATCTGCAGTTCTGTGTCCATGATCATTATGGAATTCACACCAGAAATCTAGGTTCCTTTTATTTGGGTTCGACCTCATTTCTTTGGGCCATCGAACCTTATCACCCATATTTCTTAATACTGAAATTAGTTCGGAAGTACTTACATTGAAAGTGTGATCCCCAATTCGTGTATTACCTCTATTTTGTTCATCCCGATCCTTTCTGGATCTTGATGAGGATGAGACCACATCTCTGCTTGATGGTCTATATTCTGACCGAGTGTTTTCGAACTTGGGATGAGTTTCTCGCCCCGAAGGTCCCATATAAGGGTCGTACATGTTCTTACTTGATCTTCTTTCAGATTCGGAACGTCTGGAGCTGATACGATCTTCATCCTTCGAACGAGCAATCGTATCTTCTTCTATACGAAGCTTAGTGTTATACATGTTATAAACGTCATTCCATGTTGTAGCTAGGAATTCCTCTTCTGTGGTGACTTGATTCACCTTCTCATGACCATCTTCTTCCGTACCTGTTTTGGCAATAATATCTTCCGTACCTATTTGGGTCTCATGACTAGCATAAGTGTTGCGCATGGTTTCCAAGGTTGTTGAGAATACATATCAACGTCAATGCCTTTGATAACAGGTGGTACTCCAGGAATATGTTCGATTTGATCATTTTGTTCCTTCACCTGTTTCTGCAAGGTTAGTAATAAAGATTATAACTCAAAGTTATTAGACATACCTGGTCTCGCTTCAAGAGATTCATTAAGAGTACCCCCACTTCCTGAGTTTGCTAACCCAGACTGAGGATTTTCCACAGTTATAGTGTTTTTAGGGGGTGGTGTAGGTGATGCGACCGGTAACCCCCTCGCAAATTCTTGCAAAGCCTGGCTTGCATACTCCGCAATCATTTGCTTCACCTGATCTTGCTCTACTGTTTGATCATTAACATTGTTATTATTGTTGGATCTTTCTTGGGATTGTTTCCTTGAACCTCGTGGGGATCCTAAAGGTGATGGGGTTCCATCCATTTGTTGGTTATTTTCATTGGAGTTCGACATAGTTCAGAGGATATTGCTTGAAAAGAAAACAAAGATTATCAGATTCCCGGTAACGGAACCAGTTTGTTTAACCAAAGAATTAGATCCTTTGACCAAAGCTATTTTTAAGAAGAACGTGGGTTTTTAATAACCAAGGTAAGACTGAGAATTGTAAGTAAAATGTGTAAATAGAAAACAATGAGATGCACGAAAAGTAAAGTGTATAGCAATAGTAGTTCGAATGTCCCTTACAAGTTATATTTCATTCCCTTATATAGGGAATTTTTTAATATAACGTCTACCTTTTTCAATGATTTTACATTAATGGCTAATTATGGCATTAATGTAACGTTACAATGAATAACCGTAACTGTTGCGTGAAGGTTGTGTAACGTGTGGATCATTAATTGAAGATCTCTGAATCTGCCCTTTATTCCACCCGGATACATTATAACCGTGTCTCTTCATCTTCTTAATCCGGTTGAGACTCCCGTAGCTAATTACCCCGTGGGTATGATTTGTCGTGCCTCTTTGCCTCGTACCTCTTCATAGAGTCTTGTCCAGCTTTCGCATTTTCATTGCTCCACATAGACTGCTGAGTCATCAAGAATTATTACACATGTGAAGCTCTTTTTTACCAATACAACGCGATTGCGTAAAATGGACGCTGACCGCGTTCTTTGCTTGGCCCATAATTGCCATGTCTCTGATTCTCAACTTTCCGCTCTCAGCAAAATTTCCTCCGCAGCCGCGCCAATGCTTTCGCGTCCGCGCTTTCATAACGCGGTCAGCGGTCAATACTGAGCCCCATTCCATCTCTCTGAACCTCACCTTCGCGGGAGCCCTCTAGTAATCCACCTCAGCGAAAGAACTTACGTTGTAGCGTAAAAGTGGCGCTGATAGTGCTCCAGTAATGTTTAGGACTTGTGCAAGTTTGGCTCCTCTATGAGTTCGTTTTGGCTTCTTTGCCTCATTTTGACCAAAATCTGCAAGTAAGCACCTTGAGTTAATTTTCGGGAATACCTTAACGCATTTTTGACCCAAAACCTAAGCAAAAAAGAGTAAATAGTAGGTTAAAATCCCTAGTTATCAACTCCCCCAAACTTAAGCTTTTGCTTGTCCTCAAGCAAACAAGGTAGTTCTCACCTCCACAAGAAAAAGAAAGTAGAATTTCAGCTGTCCTAAAGTAACTTCATCAAGCTTCAATTGGAACTAACAATTACCCTCAACACAAATGCATTATTGACAACATTATGCAATGACTTTCTGAGTTCCATAGGTCTAATGTGACACAAAAGCTTCAAGAGCTGACTCAATTCATCAAAGAGACTCGCTCTCTCACATAGGTTACTGTGATCCCAGACTCTTTCTCCTATACTCTCCATGAGCTCATCTCACCTTATCGAATGTACATTCAAAACCGGTATTGTCAATAAGTGCGCTTATCACTCTCAAAAGAATGCCATAATTCCGGCTCTAAGTACCATAGGCTTGCCCCTCATGTAAATCACCACTAATGTAAGCTCACTAAACTTGAAATCCTATAGGGCTTTAACAGGATGTAATGAAAGCTTTTTGGATCAAGGTCGGACATAAAGAACTATGATTGTATCATCTTTCCTTAAGCACTTCATTTTCACAATTCGGCTCATGTTTTCTTGACTCTTTGAGTCATTTTCTTCTTCCTTGGGGGAACTGGAGAGACACATTGTCGCTCTTTCTTCTATTTGACGCTCATTTTTCTCCTTTTCTCATCCTTTCAACCATTACTTTTTTTTCACATGTTTCTTTTTGGCTTTTCATCCTTTTCTTTGCCTTCCCTTTTCATCCATTCTTTTTGTTCTTTGAACCTTTAATCACTTTGAACTTCCTTGTCTCTCCCCCAAACTTATGTTTTTGACTATTGTTCATCATGAATGCTAAGGAAAGATTGGGTGCCAAGAGAGGGTCATTATAGAAAGGATGAAGGCTTGTAATGCGGTTATTGAAGGCTTAGCCTCAAAGGGGTTGACTAAGGATATTATAATGGTAGGCTATGGAAGTCTTCAAATTCAAATGGGACCAAGGAGAGCCTATAATCACTTCTCAAGTCGAGCTACACTTAGAATTTCGCATAGAAAAACATTCGGGGCAAGTTCTAGACTTGTTGACACGACACTTGGACTTGAAATTCAAAACCTCACCTCTCAAGCCACTAGATTGTTAAAGAGAATAGAGTCGAGGGTCCACAACAACCGTAGCTTCGATTGAAAACTCACATATTGCCATACACACCACTTGATGACAGTTTTAGACAACTCAAGATTCTAAGGGTCACAACTAGAGATAGTCTCGTCAACAACTTGTCTCTAACCATGAGGTCAAAGGCAAATGTGCTAGTGCCAAGTGAAGCTTACTTGAGTCACTTTTATTCATTACTACCATATATAAAAACAAAAAGAAAAACAGACTCAATCCCTTAAGAAGGTTGTCACACCATTCATCGTAGGGAAGAGTCACCCGATTCACACAAATTCCACCCTTGGAAAGAACTATGGCATTAAGAAAACCAAAGGCTTATTGATCACGAAAATGCAAAAAGAATCTATAAATTCAAAAATAAACTACTGAAGGAAATAAGAAGCTAAACTATTAAGGAAAATTATAAAATAAGTTATAAAGTAAAAAATATGAAAAGTAAAATGAATATGTACAATAGGGGATTGATATGAATATACATAAAAAGGGAATATATACATGGAATGGTAACTTTATATACATATCAAAAGTGAAGAGTACGAAAATAAAGTACGATAAGTAGAAAATAAAGAAAGAAAAATAGCATCAAGAGTTATTACAAACCAATCATCATCAAAATAAGCCCCCCCCCCCTAAAAATTAGCATTGGCCTCAATGCTAAAAGCAAAAATAGAGTAGGGGAAGGGTAGAGTGTAAAGAAAACTCCCTAAGATGCCTCTGTCTGCATAGGGTCACTGGTTGTGGCTGGTGTTGATACCCAATTTTTTCCATATATATTTTTAAAATGCATATATGTTTTCAAAATAATGCATGAGCATCAATTAATACTTTTCCATAATTTACTGTAATTTTAAAGGATTTTTAATTAATTTATTCCATCATTTTGTTATCTAAATAATTACTAATTGCATCACAAATGATTTTATAATAATTTTTTTGCTTAATTTTTATCATTTATATTTATATCAAGCTTTAATTATTTTATTCATAATTATATTTACATCTTTGGGTTATAATTGCAATGACTTTGCAATAATAGCCCATGTATGCATAATTACTTTATTTTACACGAAAATAAATTTTTAAATTTTTAAAATTTTATAATATTAAGTAATTATTTTAAATTATTTTCGTACGCAAATAACATTTTCATCATTTATTAACTATTTTTATAAATTATTTTATTAACTGAGTGGGTATTTAAAATACAACCTCTTTTTAATTGAATTTTCGGACCCCAGCCCAATAACTATCAGCCCAATTACCCTAACCCAAACCCAATTATTATAACCCAATATCCATGACCCTCCCCATCCAAATTTAATCCTGGTCGTTGATCTCAGAAGATCAACGGTCCAAGATTCACCTTACATTTTTAATTACACCCAAACCTAATCCCTACCCTCCATTTTTCAAATTCGCCGCCCTTCCACCCCTTCTCTTCTCTCTTCTCTCTCACTCCCCTTCTAACCCTAGCCCGCTGTCACTGATATCCCCTTGGTTCATGGGGTTTTCCTTCGATTTCAGGCCTTATCCGACCTGATCTCTCTACTGGTTGTATGATTTTCATGTTGCTTGAGGATAATATCAAGAGATTCGAACCAGATTTGGTTCAAAGTCTCTCTTTTTCTCGACTAATCCGTCTATGTTCACTCTGATATCTGTGAGTACTAGTATCTTCATGTTTTTATGGCTTCAAATCTCTGGTTCAAACCAGATTTTGATTCACTTCTGTTTATTTTCATGAACCTAGCTATTTCTAGGTGAATCCGTTCAGATCTCCTTAGATCTGAAACGGTTCTGAGTTTGTTTGGTATTTTTTCCTTAAGTTTTTTTTTTCTATTATTGTTAACCGATTTTATTTTACCCTAAAAGTTAGAGTTTTGATTTCTAATGAGTTTCTACAAAAAAATGTTTAAACGTTTAAATGTTTTCAACTCCGGTTTTCTTCTTTACTTTTTCGAATGATTTTACTTGAGTTTCATTTCCATGTCTTTGATATGTCTTAGGGTTTCAATTATTCGACTATTTATTATACTACTTTACCTGTTTACCTTAGCTCTGTCAATTAAAGTGTTAAGTGATTTATTTGCCTAAATTAGGGTTTGAATTTAGTACTTGTATTCCCTTGTTAAATTCTTACTTGCTGTTACCTTGTTTATGTACCCGTATTGCTGGCTGATTTGGTGCTCTGACTCCTAATTGATTGTGGAATCAGTTCTTACTTTATTTAACTTCATTCTTAAAAACTGATTGATTCCGTGTGAGATCTTCCTTAAATTAAGTGATACTTACTTGATTCTGCCTGTTAATTGATTCCTGTTAACCTTAATTGACTGATTAACTGATCTTCATACCTTATTTGTGTGTAATTGATTTTCATACCTTATTTGTCTTACTCTATCGGTGCTATTTAAACCCTCTCTTTGTTCTGATTTCAAGACACTTAGACTTACACTCACTGAATAATTTTTACAACTTAAAAACTCTCAAGCTTTCTGTTCTCTCAAAAGACTTCAGTTCTCCCTTTCTATTATTCTGATTTGCTGCACTGTTTGGCCAGCTGAAAGCCAAGGCTAGACTCTTTGGATTCAAATTTGCCATTACATTCCTGTTTACTTTCTTCTCAACTGGTATGATTTAACTCTTGTTATCCTATTTTGTTCTATGTGCTTATGTGGTTAGTTTATTTCAAACCTCAGCATACTTTTGTTTGATATATGATTCCTGTTTACTTCTTTCTCAACTGATATGCTTTAGTTCTTGATATCCTATTCTGTTCTATGTGCTTATTTGGTTAGTTTATTTCAAACCTCAGCATGCTTCTTGTTTGATATATGCCTATATGATTCCACTTAGTGATAATGCTAAACTAAGTTATTTCCAATAATGTGAAACCTTGTTTGATTCAGTTGTATGTTCCTATTCTGAACATTGCTAGATACTGCAAGCATGTAATGTATGGATACTCTGTCTGTTGGTTCAAGTGTCTTTTTGTGATTACTTTAAATACTAGTATGAGTATTTAGTCTGAACCAAACCTGCTTGAGCCATGTGCTGAACATGGATTCTATTTGTTTCTAGGTGAAGTTCTGTTTGCAGTCTTGTAATTTGAATTTGTTTGCTCTGAAAATTAAACAATTTTCTAAAACTATCCCCTACCCTTTATATACTGGTTTTCAAACATCTACTCTTAGTTATTTAGGTTTCTACCATCCCAAGTGTGAGCACTGCCTAGGGTCCTTGAGGCTCCTCCGAACTCTGACACATTGGGGCTTGTAACGACCCGGTCGGTCGTTACGTAGAACCTGTATTATATTTACTGTTATTGACTTGTCATAGGTTGGTTATACTATTATTGATGTGTTAGAGTTGGTAGGCTTGAAATCGAAATGGTTGTAGTGAGAGTTTAGCCACTTACTCCTTAAAAATAGCCTTAAAGTTGGAAAATTCAACTGAGAGTTGACTTATTGGTAAACGACCTCGGAATGTGGATTTTATGGCTCAAATAGCTCCGTTAGGTGATTTGGGACTTAGGAGTGTATTCGTAATATTTTTGTGATGTCCGGTGTAGAATTAGGCTTGAATTGGCGAAAGTTAGTTTTTCGCGATTTCCAGTTGGCAGTGGAAAATAGGCTCTCGGGGTCGGAATGGAATTCCAGAAGTTGGAACAGGCTCGTAATGTCATTTTGGATATGTGTGCAAAATTTCAGGTCAATCGGATGTGTTTTGGATAGTTTCGGCATCGTTGGTAGAATTTAGAAATTTGGAAGTTCATAGGCTTGAATTCGATGTGATTTTAGTGTTTTTGCGTTTCTTTTGGTGATTCGAAGGCCCGACTAAGTTTGAATGATCATTTATGATGTGTTGGTATAATTGGTTGGGGTCCCGATGGCTCGGGATTGATTTCGGGTGGTTAACAGGCACTTTTGAACTTGTAAAGTTAGATGTTTGCTGGTGTTACAGCACCTGGTGTTTCTTCATCGCGATCGCATAACAATAGTTGCGATCGCGTAGGGTAAAGGTTCGAGGCAGGCCAGTTTTTTCTATGCGATCGCGTAAAGAGGTCTGCGATCGCGGAGTGTGGGCAGTCTGAACTGTGCGATCGCATGAAGCATGTCTGCGGTCGCGTAGTGTAAATGAGGGGCGCGTGAGGAAGTGCTACCTCCCTTCGCGATCGCGTGATAGGGCTCGTGATTGCATAAGTTAAGGAACGGGAGCTCTGCGATCACGTGGCTATGTTTGCGATCGCAGAGAGTGTTTTTGGGCAGATGGAAATTTGTGCTCCGCGATCGTGAAGTGGGTCCCGCGATCACGATGAATAAGAACTGGGCAGTATTAAATTAAACCCTCCGCGACCATTAGACCTTTTAACACCATTTTTGAACGGGAAAAGAGCTTGGAGGCAATTTTGAATAGGGGAAATCATTGTTCTTTGTTGAGGTAATTATTTTGGACCCTAAAGATCGATTATAGGTGATTAAGGAACATAATCTCAGTGTTTAATTCATGAAAATCAGTAGAAAAAGGGGAGTTAGGGCTTGAGATTATGAGACTTTTAAGGGTCGATTTGAGGGGTCAAACGAACTCCGATTTTCGCATTCTTTATATGTACGGACCCGTGAGATGACGAAGAATATTTTGGTATAAAAATTTTCGAGTTCCGAGATGCGGGCCCGGGGGTCGGGTTTTAGCATATTTCGGGTTTTGTGCTAAAATTGGTACTTTTCAATTGGAATTCATTCCTTTAGCATAATTTGATGATAAAAATCTGATCTTGGTAGATTTGGAGCACTCGGAAGTTGATACGAGAGGCAAGCGGGTTGCAGAGTAGCTTTTCGGGCTAGTTTGAGGTAAGTAATATCTTTAAATCCTGTCCTGAGGGTATGAAACCCCGGACCTTGCATCCTTTCACGGATTTTGGAACGCAAAGATTGGAAATTTGGAAATATATCCCTTTTTAGGCAACTATTGAGTTGCGAAACTGATTTTTAAGCTTATGTTTAATAGTATTGATATATTTTGATATGATTTTGGATGTAAGCCATGTTTGGGGCCTAGTGCCGATCTGTTTACCCCTTGGGGGCTGTTTTTACTATTTTTCTCACTTGATATGTTATGATTTTCACTCAGTCTTTTTTTAATGATTGTTTTGACACTCAGAGTATTTTTGATATTATTCCTTGAAAATGAAACACTATTTTGGATCGAGAACCCGGTATATTTATGGCCTGAGGGGCATGTTGAGAGTGTCTGACTGAGTGAGGCTGCGGGCCAATATTGTGAGTGATTTATGCCATGATGTGGCTTGTTATAGCGCTTGGACTGTAGGAGCCCCTCCAGAGTCTGTACACACCCCCAGTGAGCGCACGTACTTACTGAGTGATGTTGCCTGATGGGCTGATACTGAGTTAATGTAAGGTTGCCTGATGGGCTGATACTAGTGATTGTGAGGTTGCCTGATGGGCTGATACTGAGTGATTGTGAGGTTGCCTGATGGGCTGATACTGAGTGATTGTGAGGTTGCCTGACGGGCTAATACTGAGTGATGGTGAGGTGCTGAGGAAAATTGTTATGATAAATGATTATGGCCCGAGGGACAAATTTATGAAAATTTTACTGATTTTTGACTACGATTCACTTTATTTTTCAAACTGATTTTTACTGATATATATTGAATTTATACTTGTTTCAAAGGATTTCTGGAAATTGGTTTTCAAACTTATGTATTTGATGAATATTTTCTGGTGACTTGGTGTTTTGCACTTTTTGTGAATTGGTGTATCTGTGATATGTGTTTCGTATTTCTCAGACTGTGATTTATTTTCATTACTACTGAGTTGGCGTACTCATCATTACTCCCTGCACCTCTGTGTGCATATCCAGGTACTGGTTCGGAGCAGTAGTCATCCGAGTTTCGTTCATCATCAGCTTTGGGATTTCGAGGTAGCTGCCCAGCGTCTGCAGCTTCTCCATTTCCCTTCCTTATTTAGTATTAGTATTTTATTCCTAGACTTTGTCTATGACAATTGCAGAGTTAGTTTATTTCGTAGATGCTCATGACATGTTGACTCCGGGTCTTGGGGGCGGTTGTAGACTGTTAGCTTGATTGTTTTGTTTAAAGATTTCAAAATTTATATGCGTATTATGAATTGTTGAAAATAAATTGAGATATTTGAAAAGAAAAATGTGAAAAGTTTGAGTGCTGGCTAGCCTAGTTCCACAATAGGCGCCATCACGGCCGGTTAGGATTTGGGGTCGTGACAGGGCTGGTCTTCCAATCTTGTATGAACTGTTTCTTTAAATGTGGTCCTAGTGTGAGCATTGCCCGGGGTCCCTGAGGCCCTTGGGAACTTTGACACACTAGGAACCTAATTCTATGTGCCATGGATGGATCCTCCATTATGCTTCAGAGTTACTATGCTTGAAGGCATGACTCCCAAGTTTATATTGGGCCTACGAAGGCTCCCTATAGTGTAATGAATATTGTTATGGACTGTAATAATATAATAAATTCTGTAATAAACAGATGTGGGGTTTATTAGTAAAAGCTGGGGGGGGGGGGGGGGGGTTCTATCTCTTTGTTTAAAGCTCGGGTAGAAATCCTGCCTATAGGTTATTGTGTTGATTTATTATATGAATGCTACTGGTCGTCTATAGATCCTGCATATAAGATGTTTTTCTAATTGTTTGACTCTGAATTTTTACATTTTTGGCATATTAGAGACACTGCCTATAGGTTTTCTGTCAATTCTGCATTAGAAATCCATGTTCATAGGATCTACACATATTCCAATGTCAACGTGCATTAGTGATCATGTATATATGATCTTATTTGTGTAAATTAATTGGCAATGCGTTCAAAAATTCTGCCCACATGTGATTAATAGATTTCATGCCTATAGGAAATAAAAAGTCAGTTTCGACTTAGATATCATGCCTATAGGATATAAAAATGAGTTCCAAAACTTAGAAATCATGTCTACAGGATTTAAACTAGTAGATCTCATGCCTATAGGGTAAAATCAGTTGGTAAACTTAGAAATCATGCTTGTAATCAGTTTCAACACTTAGAAATCATGTCTATAGGAGTTAATTAATTCTGCAAAATTAGAAGGCATGCCTACAAGAGCTAAAAAGATAAAACATGTTTTTATGAGCAATTCGCTTAGGAACAATGTTATAGGTCTATAATTAACAGTTGTAGATACCATGCCTATAGGATTTTGTTAATCAGTTCTGGTTATCACTTAGGCAAACATGTAGGGTTATTAAGAATTATGGGCCTAAAAATTGTGACATCTTGCTTCCTGAAAGTGCCCAGATTCGAGGCTTAATAAAATCAGTAGGCAAATTTATAGGTCCCGATGCTCGCCTTAATAAAATGGTTGTCTTACATTCTGTTCCTGCTCATCTAGATATCCTGCCTATAGGATCCTTAAATTAATGAAATTTGCTGATTTAATTACGTGCATTTGTTGTCCACTTGTGGAGGTTGATATGAGCCCTTATTTGCACCTTACATGATAGTCCTATCAGAATTTTGTTTGTCGCCTAGATTGTCCTCATTTTAAGCAACATAGGTCGGTCTAGAACTACCCTAAATAGAGGTTCTAAATACCTCCAGGACCATAGGCAAGGGACGGGTAGTGCACGCATAAGGCACGAGTTAGAAGCTACTAGAACGCTTAGGTAACAACTGAAAGATAGTAATTGGGTAGTAAAGGAGATGATGAAATGTGTGCTAATACTATGAATATCATGCCAACTTGGGATAAGTTACCAAGTATTGCATGGAATGATCCTATAGGCTAAATAACCTAGGACCCCTTTTATCCTGCTTAAAGCAATCCGTGTTTGTCTAAGTTGTTTTATTTCTTTTTTTAGACTAATTCGCTTAATTAAGTTCGGCCGGGACCCACCTTTGTGGACCTCGAGGGGTACCTAACACCTTCCCTTCAAAGTAATTTCGATCCCTTACCCGATCTCTGGTAATGCAAACTAGTTTCATGAGTTAATTACTCTAGGTGCCCTAACACACCTTAATCCGTCAGGTGGCAACTCTTCAAATCCCATACCCCATCCTAAAAGGAAAGGAGTTGTCTCAAAAATGTTGAAACCCGATTTCGCGAGGAAAAGGGGGCGCGATAGCTGGGTCCTGTCTCTGGACTGAGTCATCTCCCACGGGGTCCTCTAGCTGAATCTCCAAACCCTCAGTCTGGGGGATCACCACCCTCCTCATTGGCTCATTGATGGCCTCCTGCTCTGGCACCTGTGATGGATGCGTTGTCTGAGCTGTAAGGGCAGGCTCTCCCATGAGGAGATCAAGAGTAATGTCACTAGCTATAGTGAGCTTTGCCACCTCTTTCTTCAAATTGTCTTGGCTCTTCCTCATCTTCCTGCCTGTTTTTCCTAGGGAATTGTTGATGTAGGCCATTGTCTGGTTTACCTCTCAAAGAAGTCTGAGGGTATGCTGAAGAAGAACACACTGAGGTGGGAATAGAGGCAGATGGTCCGGAGGGAGGATGTGGCATGGCAGTAGATGAACCCTCGGTAGTGGATGGCTCGGAACCTGTGGCAACCACCCCTGGCTCTTCAGACTGGCCAATGGAAGTGGTGGCTTTGCTCTTGGACTTGGGGTTGTCCGGACCCTGAAGGATGTACCAGGAAAATGGCCTCTTCGACTTCACCTTGGTGTCATAATCCCTTCCCTCTACTCCCTGGTCCTAGAAGTACATAGTGAGGAAGTTTAGGAAGGGATATGACCTCTCATCCTTTCCGATCGCCCTGGTGATCACCTTGGCCACGATGATCGGGAACCCTGCCCTGATATCCCCCTTAATAATAACCCGGGATATCGGCTTGCCACTGTCATGAGTAGTGGGGTCTATCCTGATGCATACAAATATAGACCACCCTTTTGCCTCAAAGCTCAGAGTGTTCTTGTAGATAGGGACCCCGGTTTCACCCAAGCTGGCTTGGTCGCGAGGGATAACTCATCCAGCTCCACTTTCTCCAGATACAGGGACTTATCTTCATCATTTAACCCAGCATATTCATTTAGAGTCTTGCCGTCAAACATAATCTTCGTGTTGCGGACTTTGGTCAAGTATGTGCCCTTTTTGATGAGGGTGACATTAGCATAGAACTCCTTGACCAAAAAATCATTGGCCTCTGACAAGTTGCTGGTGAAGAACTTCCACCCCACTCTCTCGTTGAAGTACTTTTTGACGTTTGGGTTGTGGGGTAGAAGATCCCGCTCAATGAACACCCTCTCCAATGTAAGTGACCTTTGAGACCACCACTCCCAGAACTTGTGGTATGCTTTTTCACTCACAAATCGATCTTTCCATACCACCGGGTTTCGTGATCTCACCAATCCCCCCGTCTAGGTGTCACCACCCCTCCCATCGCTCGGGACATCATCATCACTATCAACCTGTATTGGGGTAGGTTGGGAGGCTGAAGCTACTGCACTGGGGGCCGGGGGTGGTGGAGTGTCACTGAGTCCCAAATTTTCAGAAGAGCTAGACAATTAAGTTGATTCATTTATGAGACATCGGGGTTGGGATTGTGCCTCCTGTTGAGTCTGGACAACTTCCCCCTCTGAAATATCCCGAGAGAGGTCATACTCACTCGTCTCCGAGGTGTCTGGAGTGGGCCTCCGGAGAGTTGTATTAGTAGCAATCAGCCTTTCAGGGGCTAGGGGTGTAGCTAGTTGCTTTCCTCTCCCACGCCCCTGGGAGGACTCTCCCCTCCCTGGTTGTTTATTTTGTCCTCCTCTAGAGCGAACCATTGTATGCATATATAATCAGTGAAAGCTCATTAGTATGGGTACTCAATCAAGTGTTAGATGAATGCAGAAAAAGGTTACAGTGTTTATAGCACAGAGGACCGTTGTCAGCGGAAAAAAGAGTGCGGCCGCGGACTGGCCACTGTTGACAGCAGAAAAAGGGTCGTGTCTGCGAGAGACTGGGATTCGGACTACCTAGTCTCTGAACATAGGCCACTGCTGACCGCGGGAATTTGGGCGCGGCTGCGAAAGCTTCACCATTGTTCGCGTAAAAACGAACACGACCGCGGACCCCATTTGTCACTTCTCTGAACATAGACTCCGTTGTCCACGAAAAAACAAGCGCGGTCGCGTAAAGCAGACCGCTGACAACGGAAATATCACCGCGGCCGTGTAAAGCAAGCCTATTTAAACTCAGCAAAATTATACGATCGCTGACCGCGGAATTTAGGCCGCAACCGCAGAATTCGAAATAAATGGGCACTGAAGAAACATTCATGAGCTAGGGTTTACACTTAGTAGAGAATGTAAGCAATTAAGAATCAAAGTGAAACATCCCAACCCTCATTAGGCCTAAAAAAAGTACCCATTCATTTTTATCAACATTTAAGCATGATTATGATTCTAGGCATGTAATAACCCTAATCTAGAAAGGAAAAATGGAAGCTAACTAAAAATAAAAAGAAAGAGCTAAGATTAAAACTAAGAAATTGAGCATACCGGTTTTTTAATTTGATGTAGAAATTAGTCTTGCTAAGTGAGATGAATTGTAGATGCACAAGGGTTAATGAACAGTGCAAAGGAGGCTATGAGACTTGTGGGTGTGAAAAGTGTAAAAGAAGGGGGGTCCTCCTTATTTATACTAAAACCCTAAGGACCCCACCGACTCACCTGGCGTCGCCGCGGAATTCCACCGCGGTCCGCGTTCTGAAACTTTTGAAAAGCTGTTGTTCAATAACATCGCTGAGAGCGAAAAAATGGTTGCGACCCCGGAACAGGGTCCGTTGACTGCGAAAAATTCACCGCGGGCGCGGAACAAACTTCAGTGAGACTACATTTTATGTTTTGCAAGTCCGCGTCCGCTGCAGAATCTCGCCCCCGCAAAAAAGCTTCCGCTGACCGCAAAATTTTGAGCGCGGTCAGCGGTCCAAATCACACTTAGCCAAATTTCTCCAGTAGTTTTCCTGCACTGCATCAACAATTCCTACACAAATCTCACAACCAGTTAGTTCCAAAGAGCCTAATCAAAGAAGAAAAATGCAAAAGAAAGAAAAATCACTTGGGTTGCCTCCAAGAAGTGCATGATTTAACGTCGCGGCACGACGCAGGTTACCATCATCATTGAAACTTTATCAAGGCCACCACGTGGCTGTCATCAAACTTTCCAAAGTAATGTTTCACACGATGCCCATTAACCCGGAAGATTTCACCATTTTTGTTCTTCAAGTCAAGAGCACCAAAAGGTGTTACATGCACTACCTCAAAGGGACCACTCCACTTGGACTTTAGCTGTCCCGGAAACAGACGTAGCCTGGAGTTGAAAAGAAGGACCAAATTACCCTCCTTAAATTCCTTGTTTCTGTCATATTTATCGTACAAGTATTCCACCTTCTCCTTGTACAATGATGAGATTGAATAGGCATAAAACCGAAATTCATCTAGCTCATTGAGTTGTTCCACCTGGAGATTTGCTACAACATCCCACTCAAGATTTAACCTCTTCAAGGCCCACAATGCTTTATGTTCTAGCTCAATCGGAAAATGACACACTTTACCAAAATACCAACGGTATGAAGACATATCGATTGGAGTCTTAAATGCAGTTCTATATGCCCACATCACATCATCTAGCTTCGTTGAACAATCCGTTCTATTTGCGTTTACAGTATTTGACAAGATTCTTTTTATTTCCCTATTTGAAACCTCCACTTGTCCACTAGCTTGGGGATGATAAGGGGTAGAGACCTTGTGATTGACACCATATTTTGCTAGCAAAGTGTCAAATGCCCTATTGCAGAAATGAGACCCCCCATCACTGATAATTGCCCGAGGAGTCCCAAACCGTGTGAAAATATTCTTCTTGAGGAATGCTACTACACTCCGGGCTTCGCTATTGGGAAAAGACACAACTTTGACCCACTTGGACACATAATCAACCGCCACAAGAATGTAAGTATTGCCACACGAACTAACAAAATGGCCCATGAAGTCTATGCCCCACACGTCAAAAATGTCAACTTCAAGAATAGTTGTGAGGGGAATTTCATCCTTCTTTGATATACCCCCAGCTCTCTGACATTCATCACATCTCTTGACAAACTTACTGGCATCTCTTTAAAGGGTTGGCCAATAAAAACCACAACTAAGAACCTTAGATGCAGTCCTCGCCCCACCGTGATGACCACCGTAGGGAGAGGAATGACAAGCATCAAGTATGCTCATTTGTTCCTCCTCTGGGACACACCTGCGAATCACTCCATCATTGCAAATCTTGAACAAGTAGGGCTCATCCCAATAGTAGTCCAAACTATCCCGTTAGAGTTTATTCCTTTGGTTAGAAGACAACTCACACGGGACAATGCCGGTAACAAAGAAATTTGCAACATCCGCAAACCAAGGCATATCATTCAAAGAAACCGAAAGGAGTTGCTCATCCGGGAAAGCATCATTAATCTCAACACCATCTTTAGGACTCCCTTGCTCTTCTAGACGGGAAAAATGATTCGCAACTTGGATTTCACTTCATTTACTATCAATGATCTCGAGGTCAAATCCTTGAAGCAACAAAACCCATCTCATCAATCTAGATTTCGAGTCCTTCTTTGTCATCAAATACCGGAGCGCAACGTGATCGGTATGAACAATCACTTTGGCACCCATGGGATAAGGTCTAAACTTCTCCATGGCGAACAAAATTGTTAACAATACCTTTTCCGTCACTGTATAATTAACATGGGCATCGTTCATAGTTTTGCTTGCATAGTACACCAGATGAAATATTTTGTTTACTTGTCGCCCCAAGACCGCTCCTACCACAACATCACTTGTGTCACACATAAGATCAAAGGGTGAGCTCCAATTTGGTGAGGTAACGATTGGAGTGGTTGTTAATTTATACTTCAAGAGCTTAAAGGCCTTCATGCACTCTTCATTGAAATCAAATCTTTCATCCTTATCTAATAGCTTGCATAGGGGGTTCACCACTTTGGAAAAGTCTTTGATGAACCTTCGGTAGAACCCAACAAAGAAAACTTCTAAATCCCTTGACGGAAGTCGGGGGAGGTAACTTTGAAATCACTTCTATTTTAGCCTTGTCCACTTCGATTCCATCTTTTGAGTTCTTATGGACGAGGAAAATGTCCTCCTCGACCGTAAAATGGCATTTTTCCCAATTAAGCACAAGATTTGTCTCTTCACATCGGGATAGAACCTTGTAAAGATTTTGCAAACATTCTTCAAATGAGTCTCCAACCACACTAAATTCATACATAAAGACTTCGAGGAAATCCTCCACCATGTCCGTAAATATAGCCATCATGCGCCGCTGAAATGTAGCGGGTGCATTACACAATCTGAACGGCATCCGAGAGAATGCGAAGGTCCCATACAGGCAGGTGAAGGTAGTTTTCTCTTGATCTTCTGGGGCTATAAGAATCTGATTGTAACCTGAGTACCTATCCAAGAAACAATAGTAGGCCCACCCGGCAAGTCTGTCTAGCATCTGATCCAGAAAAAGCAATGGGAAATGATCTTTTCAGGTCACCTTATTCAGCTTCCTGTAGTCCAAACATACACTCCATCCAATCACGGTCCGAGTAGGGATCAACTCATTCTTTTCATTTTTCACCACGGTCATACCCCCATTTTTCGGCACACATTGCACCAGTGAAGTCCATGCACTGTCTGATATTGGATAGATAACCCCTGCATCAAGCCATTTGATAATCTCCTTTTTGACCACCTCTTGCATAGCCTCGTTCAACCTCCATTGATGTTCCACAGACGGTTTTGCATAATCATCAAGTATAATTTTATGCATGCAAAAGGTGAGGCTTATGCCCCGAATATCAGCTAAAGTCCATCCAATTGACTTTTTTCTTATTTGAAGTACTTCAAGAGTGGAGTTTACCTGCACTTTGGTTAAGCAAGTAGACATTATAACAAGTAATGTAGAAGAAGGGCCCAAGAATTCATACCTGAGGTATGATAGGAGAGGCTTCAACTCCAAAGTTGGTGGCTCCTCGATCGAGGGCTTTGTCGGTGGAGTCTTCCGATTTTCCAAGTCCAAGGAGATCTTACGGGGTCCATAAGAGCAGGATCCCATTCCTTGCAATGCATTAGCACATTCAACCAAGCCATCCCTTACATTATCCTCGTGGTTCAACAAAACAACTTCCATGGGATCTTCCACGTTGATCATTGCACTTGTATCATCAATTATCACTTCCGTCACAAGATCCACAAAAGAGCAAACCTCAGTACTATTCGGTTGTTTCATTGACTTGCAAACGTGGAAGACAACCTTTTCATAGCCCACCCAGAAGGTGAGCTCACCGACTTCCACATCCACCAATGCTTTCCCTGTTGCTAGGAAAGTCCTTCCCAAGATTATAGGCACCTCATAGTCGACTTCACATTCGAGGATCACAAAATCATCAAGCAAGATAAACTTGTCGACCCATACAAGAACATCAACAATAATACCAAGGGGCCTCTTCATTGTTCTATCTGCCATTTGTAGTCTCATTGAAGTTGATCTTGGTTGACTAATACCCAAAGTTTTGAATACGTAGTAAGGCATCAAATTTATACTTGCACCCAAATCAAAAAGGCCTTTGCAAAATCCGCACTCCCAATGGTACATGGAATTGTAAATGCACCGGGATCTTCAAGCTTGGGATCCATCGAGTGCACAATGTCACTAACTTGATGAGTCATTTTGATGTTCTCACATTCCATAGATCTCTTCTTAGTGACCATGTCTTTCACGCGTATCCCGACATTTGCTCATGAGCTTCAACCAAGGGCACATTGATAGACAAGCTTTTCATTATCTCAATAAACTTCTTGAATTAATTTTCACTCTTTTGCTTTGCAATTCTTTGAGGATAATATGGAGGAGGCCTTGGCAAAGGAGCCTTAGCTTTTGGCACTACCGGCTCTGGTATGTCTATTGCATGTTCCCTAGACGGGTTCACGTCATTTTGAGTTTCCTCCTCATTGTCCTGAATATCAATCCTCACTTCACCATGCAATTGTTCTTCACTCACTTGATCATCAACTATAGGAACATCATCATTTTGCATTTCATCACCATCACACACAACTCTCTTTTTCTTGGAGGTACTTGCTTCACCACCTCTTCCGCTCCTTGTGGTTACCGCCATTGCATGGCCGGTATTGTATTGTTCCTACCCTTCGGGTTTACTACCGTGTCACTAAGTAGTGTCCCCTTAGGACGAGTGTTCAATTCTTGCGAGATTTGACCCATTTGGACCTCAAGATTGCGGATGGAGGTAGTGTGGGAGGCAATTTGAGCATCAAAATCGGCAGTCCTCTCCGTCATCTATTTGAACATATTCTCGATCCGTCCTATATCATTGCTTGATGAACTTTGACCTTGAGATTGATATGGAGGTGTATTGTTGGGTTGTTGATACATCGGGGGACTTTGAAAGCCCGACCCCTGATTTCCATTTCCTCCCCAATTGTTGTTGTTATTGCCATTCCAATTGTTTTTTCCACCCCAACTCTGATTGTTGTTCCCCCAGTTGTTTGATTTGTTGTTGTTATTTTTCTAGTTTCCTTTCCCTTTATTATTCCAATTCTGATTATTCCCCTGAGATCGTAATTGTTGATTCGGAGCATTGCTCCGTTGTCCTTGATAGTTGTTAGCATACATTACATACTCACTTTGGTCATCATATGAATAATCATTGTTGTATCCACTTCCACTTTTCTCACATTGATCACTATTGTTTTGCATTTGTTGGCCACGATGTCTTCTCTTGTTTACCATTAGATTGACCCTTTCCATTGCATTTACTTGCTTTGGTCCTTGAATTTGCTGAAGTTGTGCTTTGTCAAGCTGGTTCATAGTTGTTGTTAACTCAAATATGCCTTGTCCATGGTCTTGGAGTTCCTTGTGAAGAATGATCACACTCGGGTCACCTTGAGGAACGTTTGCCCGACTTTGCCATGCTGAAGAAGTGTCAGCCATTTCATCAAGAATGTCATAAGCCTCATCATAAGACAACTTCATAAAATTTCCCCCAGCTAACTAGTTCACCACACATTGATTGGTCGTGTTTATACCCCGGTAAAATGTCTATTGGATCATAGCTTCCGTCATGTCATTATTGGGGCATTCCTTGACCATAGTTCTATATCTCTCCCATATTTCATGAAGGGGTTCATTGGGTTCCTGTTTTAATGCTAAGATCTCATCCCTTAAAGCTGTCATATGTCCAGGTGAGAAAAACTTGGCTACAAACTTGTCTGCCAACTCATCCCACGTAGTGATGGAATGGTTGGGAGTCTTTCGAGCCAGTCCAAGGCTTTCCCTCTAAGTGAAAAAGGGAACAATCTCAGTCTCAATGCATCATCCGACACGTTTGTCTGTTTACTTCCCCAACGGTATCCATGAATCCCTTGAGATGCTTATATGCATTCTGATGGGGAGCACCTGTGAAGTACCCTCGTTGCTCCAATAAAGTCAACATCACATTTGTAATCTGGAAATTTTCCGCCCAGATTCGGGGTGGGACAACCACACTAGCATAACCTTCATTTGGAAGCACCCGAGGAGCTGCTCTTGGAGGAGGTGGGGGAGGGTCTGGAATATTTTCATTGGCCCGGCGGCCTCTTCTTTGAGCTTGAGGCACCAAATGAGCCTCATCATCACCATTATCGTCTATCTCCTCCCCCAAGAGAACATTTCCAAGAGGATCAGCCATTTGTACCTAGAGCGATTAAAACACACAAGTTAGTAAAATAGAAGGAAAGAAAAATAATACACACAACTAGTCAGATAGATAGCCAAAACCATTTAACTCCCCGACAACGACGCCAAAAAGTGATCGACTCCAACCCTGCACCACTATATAATGGCAAGGAGGGGTCGATGTAGCTTTTACCCGAAAGGTCAGGATCGATATCCACATGGAGTTATAATTGGTTGGGAATTGGGTTCCTATCCAATCTAGCTATGTGCGTTGTCTTTCATTACACTTCTAACCATGAGTGGGTTTTGATTCTATTCTAATTTACTACTATTGATTGCTGAAAATAAACTAATTACAATATTTTTGTAAGAGTTTTCTCAATTGATAAAAAGCACTAGGGAAATGACTTACACCTAGGCGAGTATCTAATGGGATCTAGAATTTAGGACAAACTTGTTGTATCTGGGGTCGTGATATAACCTCACACTTAATTACTCACTCTATACCTCTCGGTGGATTGAGTGACTTTGCTCGAATTGGATTTCTCAAGCCTAATTGGGTGTCCAAACAGTGCAAGTGAAATTGGCTCAAGTCGAGTATTACTATCTCTAGGTTTAACCCTTTAATTAGGGATATCAACATCTTGAATTCACCCCAATTTCTTGTTAGCCTATTTTACCTAGACTTGGGACCTCTTTCTCAAGAAGAGCCCTAGTCAAAAAGTCATGAATCAGTGTTTGCAACCACCAATTCAATAGATAAAGTATGAAACAAGCTAAATATTACTAACCCATAAATAAATAAGCCCTAAAGTTGAAGACCCATTAAATACCCACACTAGTGTTGGGTTACAACCCTAGTTAATGGGTCTAGCTACTCATAATTGAGGTAGAAATCAATTATGGAGATGAGATATAAGCCATAAATGTTAATTACAAGAACAAAATCTAAGATTATAAGCTAAAACTACTCTAAAATTACTCAAAGCATAAAAGTGTTGTTGTTCACGAGGTCCCTAATACAATAGATGCCGTAAAAATGTGAAAAAGAACTATTTATACACTGCTGAAATTACTGGATAAAAATACCCCTACGGAGGTCCTACTGTCAGCGTAAAACTGGGCGCCTCAGCGAATGCACTTTCGTGGCCGCGCAATAACGACCGCGGTCTGCGTTTTTCTTCAATTGAATCTGGACTGGAGTAAATTTCGCAGACCGCATAAACACAATCGCGTCCGCGTTGGCAACAACCGTGGCCGCAGAAAATGTTCGTTGACCACGTCTCACAAGTTTATTCAACTAGCAACTTTCTGAACTTTGATTTCGCTCCCAACGAAATTCTTACAGACTCAGCGTTAGGTGGCTACGCGGCCGCGTAAAATAGACGCTGACCGCGTTCTTTGCTTGGCCCACGATTGCCATGTCTCTAATTCTCAACTTTCCGCTCTCAGCAAAATTTTCTTCACGGTCGCACTTTTTGTAGTGCAATCAGCGGTCAATACCGAGCCCCATTCCATCTCTCTGAACCTCACCTTCGTGGCAGCCCTCTTGTAATCTGCCTCAGGGGAAGAACTTACGTTGTAGCGTAAAAGTGGAGCTGACAGCGATCCAGTAAAGTTTAGGACTTGTCCAAGTTTGTCTCCTTTATAAGTTCATTTTGGCTTCTTTTCCTCATTTTGACCAAACCTGCAAGTAAGCACCTTGAGTTAGTTTTCGAGAATACCTTAACGCATTTTTTACCCAAAGGCTAAGAAAAAGAGAGTAAATAGTAGGTTAAAATCCTTAGTTATCAATTATCCTTGCAGAATATCATCAAATCATTAGCAAATATGAGATGTGTCAGTTTATCTCTTTGCACATTGGATGGAACCTGAAGTAGGTAGTCTACTAATTGTCATTAATGTTCTAGAAAATTATTCCATTACAAGAACAAATAGCAATGGATAAATAGGATCTTGTTGCCTCAAACCTCTCTTTCCAGCAAAGTAACCATGTCTTCCACCATTAACTTTCACTGTGAACATAGTAGTAGACACACATACCATGATCCAATGTATGAACTTATCTGTAAAACCATATCCTTTTAAAGCTTCTTCCAAAAACTCCCAACTCACTATATCATATGCCTTTCTAAGGTCTTTTTTCATTAAGCATCTAGGAGTTGTCCTCCTATTGTAGTGCCTTGGTAAGTCATGGCATATTAAAACATTGTGCATCATGGACCTTCCTTGTACAAAAGCTGATTGATTATCTTCTACTATATGACTGACTACTGCTTTAACCTGGAACAAATCATTTTAGATATACACTTGTACATAACATTACAACATGAGATTGGCCTGTATTGAGTTGTATTTTCTGGAGCTTCCACTTTAGGTATCAAGGCAATGTTAGTGGCATTTATCTTCCTGAGCATGTTACCATTCTGAAACAACTCCAGGACTGCTGCAGTGATATCTCTTCCCACAATTGGCCATGCTGCTTTGTAAAATCCTCTCCTAAATCTATTAGGACCATGACTTTTGTTACTGTCAATCTAAAACATTGCATGTTTTACTTCTCTTTCTAAAAGAAGGTTGCATTATCTTTTGTTGCTGAGCTTCTGATAGCATGTTCTCATTTCTGATTATACTACTAAAAGCTTGCACCCTTTTTGTTGCTTTCCTCCCTAATAAACTTTCATAATAGTCAACAAACATATCAGCAATTGTATCAGGATTTGTTTGCCAAAGACCAGAGCTGTCTTTGAGCTGAGTAATAGCCTGCTTCAGTTTTCTGTGCTTTATTACTGAGTGGAAGTATTTGGTGTTGTCATCTCCCAATCTAATCCATGTTGCTTTACTCCTTTGTTGTAAATACACTTCAGCTAGGTAAGATGACTGTCTGAACTTTTGATATGCATTGACTTCAACTTGTTGATATTCTAAACTAGTAGGACACATCTGCAGTTGAACTTGGGTATGCTTGAATGTGTTCCTATCCTCATTTTCTTTAGTCACTATGTTGTGAAATGCCTGCTTGTTTAAAGATTTCAAGACCCTCTTTAACATTTTTAATCTTCTCATTACTGTAAACATTTTACACCCTTCCACATTATAGTTCCAACCCTCATTGACTATGTTCATGAATTGTGGATGCTGAGTCCACACATTACAAAATTGAAGGGATCTCCTACTCCTCTGCCTCTCCTCCAAAAAAGTCACATTTGCAGGACAATGATCACTAATCCCTTCTGTAAAAAGTCGTGCATCGCATTCTGTCATGGTATCAAACTATTGCTCATTAAAAAATTACAATCAATTGTTGAAACTATTTCGTGCTCTTCATGTTTATCACTCCAAGTGTATCTATTTCCTTGTACAGGTAATTCCATCTATCCACACTCCACTACACAATTATAGAAATCCGCCACTTCAGCCCATGTCACTTCATTTCCTCCTATTCTATCCTCTGCATTTAAAACTGAATTAAAATCACCTATTACCATCCATGGTTTACTACATCCTCTACTGTGAGTAACTAAATCTTCCCACAGACCCTTTCTCATCTTTTGTATTAAAAGCATATACATAGGTTACCTCAAATGATGGTTGGAGAGGAACACACAATACTTCACAGGTTATTAGTTGAGCAGTCTTTTGCCTAGGAATAATCTGGTAGTAATCTGGTGTCCAGGTGATCCAGATTCTCCCATTGTAATGACACTCAAGGTTTGTTACGAACTTCCACCCAGCAAACATCTTCTCTGCTAACTTATCCACCCTTTCTTTTTTAACTTATGTTTCCAGCAGGCCTCTCAAACCTACTGTTTCTTCATTGCAAAGGAGTTTAATCTCCTTTTGTTTATTAGGAGCATTAAGCCCCCTAGTGTTCCAACTTAGTAGACTAACCATCCCCATTATAAGGGATATTAGACCACCCACACTATATTCTTCTCCCCCCTCTCCTCGGACAGATTAAGGCCCTCTTGCTTATTAAGAATCTGGAATGAATTGAAGTTCTCCATTTGTTCCTTCTGCCTTACCACAATCTTGCCATATTTATTAGGTGTTTGCCAACCTTGTTCTGCATTCCTTTCCTTTGTTACCACTTGCTCCTTTGCTACATATTGTTGTGTTTTTCTAAGAGTTCCTTTTCCTGCAGTAATCCTTATGGCATTTAAATTTGTTTTCTGAGCTTCATGATTCTTCTCGCTTTTCACTTGACCTTGCTTCTCCACCTTAGGGTCTACTGTCTGTTCTTTGTTCAGGTGTTTATTTTTTGGCGCTTTCTTCTTTAGTCTGCATACACCTTCTTCATGCTCATACTTTAAGGTACACAAAGTTGGCTTCCAATCATAACTAATTTCTTGTTTTATTAGCTGGCCCTTCTCATTCCTAAATATCACCACATCAGGTAGTTTAGCATCCATTTCAACCTTCACTAACAGTCGAAAAAATTTCAGACCAATTCTCTTTTCTGTGTTCTGGCCAGCCATTAGGAGTTTACTAACCAGACTCCCTGTCTTACTTAGCCCTTTTGGACTCCAATATTTGAAGTCCAAAATCCAAATTGGTACTGTAAGGAGCTTCTCACGAGCGAACTCTAGATCAGGTGTCCAAGTTTTGACAATGAGAGGTTTGTTGTCAAAGTGGTAGATACCACCCTCAATTACCTCCTATTTTCCTATTACAATGTCAAACCGTACAACAATTACCCTATATTTTAATATTGCTATCCTATCTATACCATATTTCTCCCACAACCTTTGTATGTATCCTTGAATTACAGCAAACGGTGGGTGAGCCCCAAGCACATAGCAGATCTCAATATTTTCATAATAATCAATTTATGTACGAATGTCATCCAACTCTATTTCAACAAAATTAGACTCACATGTTGATTCAGGTTGAACAAACTCCAATTTGTACCGAATGGAAATAAAGTGTTCCCTTTAGTAAATAAACCCCAATTTGTATCAACAGAGTAATCTCAACACAAAGGGAAATAAAGTGTTCGAAATACCAAGGAACTACCACTAAAAATAGAGAATACCCAATACATCGTACTCACAAACCTCGACAAATCATCATTTCAAGAATAGTTAAATGACTCGCATATCGGAATAACATAATAAAGGGAAACAAGTAATGCAAAGACAATAAGAACAAATAAATATGAGACAATGGAGACATACAATTAATAAAGGTAGGAAGATATAGAAAGTAAGCACGCATTGAGTGAAGAATGAAAAAGTTGTAACAAACAACACTTAAATTATAGATAACAAGTAAGGCATGGATAACAAACGAGGACAATATTTTCTAATATAGAGAACGGGAATAGAGTCGTCAATTTTGACTCATCCATACATTTCTTCAAATAGTCAATGTGAATGCAACCGGTCTTTGAGGACATTTCATCAGTGAATCATAATTTAAAAAATTATCACTTTTCGCTAGGGGTATTCGTCGGTCGATACGGTATTTAAATATTTTGGTTCGGTATTTTCGGTATTCGATTCTTAAAATGCTATACGAATACCATACCTAATTAAATTCAGTATGATTCGGTTTTTCTACATTCAGTTTCGATTTATTCGGTTTGAATATTTATTAGTGCATAACGTAACAGACTGTAGTATTCTTAATTAAAGTACTCAAAAGTACAAAACGAAAAACGTTTGTGGACAAAAGTTTTGTGCAAAACCAGCAAATATCAAGCCAGAGAGACAAAACTATACATAAAGGAATAAATTTGATCAATAGAAATGTCTTGTTAGTTGCTTAGAGTTAAAAGATGAACTTGGAGAATAAAGGAAAGTAAAATTTTAAGACTTTTTATATTTATATTATAATTAATAAAATGTGTATTGTGTAATATAATATATATTTTGGTACGGTAGTGGTCATTCGATATTTCATTTTAAAATAGTACCAAATAATATACCTAATATCAATTTTTTTTAAAACTTAAACTAAATACTATATCGTACGATTTCATTATGGTAACTAGATATTTACCAAATTATGCACAGTCGTGCTCTTCGGCTAAGCAAAGATCATTGATTCACACCCGAAGCTAAATCATATGTACATATATTATTATTTAAAGGAAGCATCATATATTTTATTCATTTGATTGACTAGAAACACGTACAAGTACCAAAACAGTCAAAATAATTTCGCACTAGTCTTCTTTCAGCTACACAGTGACTGATCAGATTTCCAAAACTGAACAACACGACAAAGCGAATCATCAGAGGAGCCCCCGTTGCTGAGTGCAATTTTGGCACTTTCTTTGAGCTCTTCAGCTCTACGTCTCACAGCCATGCCTTTCTCCCCTTCCATTACAATTCTCACCATCTTTTCAATCTCCTTTCGGCTAATCAGCTCCTCGCCGGGAACTACCGGAAATTTCATCGTTACACCGACCTCCTCCGCCAAAAAGGTGGCGTTCATCCTTTGCTCCGCGTAAAGGGGCCATGCAATCATCGGCACACCGTAGGTTACGCTCTCTAAAGTCGAATTCCATCCACAATGTGACAAGAATGCTCCGGTGGATGGGTGGCGGAGAATTGCTGCTTGCGGAGCCCAAGAAGACACTACCAAACCCCTTCCCTCTGTTTTCTTCGCAAATCCTTCCGGCAAGTATATCAATGGATCATTTTCATCGCTGCCCACGTTGAAAAATGCTGCCGCGGCACTTGCATCACTTGGCTTACGGGCCACTAAGATGAACCTGTTGAAAGAAATGAAAACAACCAATTTTTAGGTCGGACATATTTTTTCCGGAGATAATTAATAATTTAGTAGGGTAATAAAATTGTAGAAACTAAAAAGGGCCAACACTGTCCCTAAACTATTAGTCGAGGGCTAAATATACACGGACGTAAATATATCCCCGTCCACTTATCGGTCCAAAAATGACTCCAATATTATCTTTTCGACTCATCTTGCCTTTATAACTAACGGTCAACTTAAATTATAAAAATAAAAAAAAATAAAAAATTAATTCTCAGTTCATTTTGCTATTGATCTAATTAATTAAATCAATGAAAAATGGCCAACACTATCGTTGAATTATCATCCATCTATCCGTTCAAAAATAATCCTGAAAATATCCGATTTTCTAACTTACCCGACTCAATCACTAACCCGCCCGAAAAACATAAAATCTCATCGGGAAAATTATTTTTCCAGCCATTTTCATTTTACTTCCTCCCTATATATTTAGTGAACACTGATTTATAATTTTAAAAAAGATAGCTTACTGCAACAAGTAAAAATAGATCTGATAATATATTAATACTCACTTTAAACTTTATTTTCTAATATTAATTAAAATATAATATAACCTTTGCTGACTCATTTCTAGACCCCAAGCTAACTCAGCAAGTTGTTCGCTTGTTAAAGTGCCGCCGCTGCCAAAGACCACAAAGAGAACAGAATCAGGCGGCTGATTATCCAACCACGTCAAAATCTTAGCATCCTTTTCTGTAACTTCATCTTGTTTGATCAATGGTCCTATAGCATGAACAGGCGGAATTGGTATATTTTTGAAAAATGAATTTTCTTTAAGAGCTCGAAGGGACACAGGTTCAAGATCATCCCAACTGTTGACAAATATTCCGGCCGCCAACTTCAACCTGCTGACGTGAAGTAAATACCATTTGTACTCATCGTTTTTCCTGTCTTTTACCTGCAGAGATAAATTCAGAATTTAAATTTTAATTTAGTCAACGTCCTTTAATTTTTTATCCATTAAATTTATCATACATTTGAAATTATGAGTTCATATTAAGTTTTGTAAGACTATTGATGCATGTATTGTACACCTCTAATATTAAGTTAATCTACAACATGGATAACTTTTCATAAGAATCCTAATGCGATAACCTTAAAAATAGAGTAATACATAGTAACAGGTTATAGATACTTATATTGTCACGACAGTAAAGTATAGCCTGGTGCACTAAGTTCCCGTTATGCGCGGAGTCCGAAGAAGGGCCGGACCACAAGAGTCTATATTGTTATGATATTGTAAAAAGAAAAGTTGCACCCTGTATATAAATTGAATTTATTCTATATTGTTAAAATTTTAATAATTTTCACATATTATATTTGTGTAGAATATTGATGTAAGTATTTTACACCATCGAATATTAAGTTAATCTACAACAACGTATAACTTTTCATAAGAATCTAATTGAGACAGCTCGGTGAACTAAATTTCCATTATGCGCAGGTTCCAAAGAATGTAGAGGCGGATCTAGGATTTAAATTATATGGGTTTAATTTTTAAAGTTTTTAGTATTAAACCTATTATATTTTTAAAGTATGGGTTCATATCCACTATTTTTGTAATTTTAATAAATTTTTACATATAAGTCTTTACACCGCATCAAAGATATGGGTTCAGTTGAACCCGTTAGTTATTCACTACATCCAGTTGAAGGAATGGCCGGTCCACAATGGTCTATTGTACGCAGCCTTACCCTGCATTTCTGCAACAAACTGTTTTCACAGTTTGAACTCGTGACCTCCTAATCACACGACCGCGACTTTACCAGTTATGTCAAGGCTCTCCTTCAAAAATCCTAACGAGATAAACCTTAAAAATATAGTAATACATAGTAGTAATATGTTGTTATCTGGGTTCGAGCTATGAGAATGAAAAAATCTTTAGTAGGTACTTTTTTCGATTGGGGCCTTACGCAACGCTAATTCAAATATAGTGGGGCTTCAATACGTAGAGAAGACGCGGGTTGGACACAATAAAAAGTGCGTTGTAGTCCGTTAAATTGTAGTGACAGCGTAGAACAAAATTGCACCTTGTATTAAATTCATTTAATATTCGTTAAAATTTTACAATAATTTTCAGATATGAATCTCAGATGTACCTGGTCTAGGAGGTCGTGAGGGCATATTGTAATGCATCCAGGAGTTTGAATAGGTTCGGGAAGGTCGACGAACTCGCCGTTGATTTCCCGGTCTAGCGTCGGAAGATACAAAGAGAAAGCCATCAAAAGAGTAGAGGCAGTGAAGAAAGAGTAAACAGGAATAGAAACCTCTTTGCAAATCTCAAAAGCGTCCGTACAGAACAAATCAATGATCAAAGCTTTAGGGCGATGTGCTATTAGAAGTGAGGAGAGGTATTGTTTGAGTGATTCGCGGACTATAATAGAGAGGCGGGTGACTACTCTCATATCGTCGGTGAAAAATGAAGAGATGTTTTCCACCGGCGGGATTTCGACGGTGTAGAAACCGGCTGGGAGGTTATCTGATCGGAAAAGTTCATTTTGTGCGGCGGAGGCTCCGGTGGTGATGACGAAGAAGCTGACGTGGAAGCCGTGGTTGATGACTAGGCGTTTGGCGAACTCAAAGAGTGGGATGATGTGTCCCATCCCAGGGCTTGGGAGGAAGGCGACGTGTGGCTTCTCCTTGTGTTCAGCAATCGCCATTGTTGCAGATTTGTCCATTAAAGGAGCAAATAAAACTTCAAATCAATGAAAAGAGAATATGATTTTTGCGAACTTTTATGCAAATATATTAAGACTTTATATGGTGCGAGAGAACTAATATGTGCTTTATATAGAGAAATCACTGTGAAGTTATTCTTCAAAATTTGGTGATCAGAATATTATCTTTTTTTTCTCTGATAGTGTTGTGCGATTGGTTTAATCATTCGGTATTCAAACTTTACTGCAGTGGTCGGGTTTGACCGAATTCAATAACTTTGATTCGAATTATGTGTTTGTCTTACAAAATTTATTGAATATGTATAAATGATTAATTTAGATTTAACGATTAGAATTCTGAATCCATTAACATGAAATTTTGGCTCCGCCTCTGCTCAACTGACTCAACTAATTCAAATTCACATAATGATATGTCTATTTTGAAGATTATAAGAGTGAAAAAGATTTATGTCATCTCACCCATTACAAATTGGAGTAGAAATTTTACGACACATGTTTGGACAAGCTTCAAAAATTAGCTTATTTTGGAATTTTTTTATTTAAGTATATTTGGCTAATTAATTTGAAAAACTTTTAATGTTTGGCCAAACTTTTAACAAGTACTTTTGGGAAAATATTATTATTTTTTTTTTCTCCATATGTTTCTACTTAAAAGTAGTTTTTTTTTCTAGAGAAGCTTGGCCAAACAGTTCAACTTAAAAAAAAATTGAAAAAATATATATTTTTTGCCTCGAAAAAGCTTGACCAAACAGGTTATAATAACAAATACTTTGGTGAGTGCAAATAACTCTTAAAAATTTGACGATCAGAATTGTAGGCATGCAAAATTTATTGAATTTAAATTCAATAAAATAATTTGGACTATATTTAAATATTTTAGTCCAAATAAATATTATGGGCTAATATAATTGGATTAATTATATAAGTCCAATATATATGGATTAAATAAATAAGTCTTAATCCATTGGGCTAGCCCATTTAATTGGACTAAAGTGATGAGCCCACTTTATTAAGCCAGAAATGTCATCCTTCTAGAGGCCCAGTTTGGTGTCACGTGTCAAATGACGTGGCACGCCAAGTCACGCGGAAGAGCCAATAGAATCATGCCATGTATCAAAATGACAAAGCATGCCAAGTCACATTAAAAGGCCAATGAAACCGCACCACGTGTGCAAGTGACATGTTCTGGCCAATCAAATACGGCCATGTCACACTTCAATTTGATTGGTCGGAAAGAGTTTGTTCTTATCACAACTCTTCTCTTCCACAACTATAAATAGGGGTCTTCATAACTCAAAAAAGACACCACAAGTTATAACAAGAAGCAAGAGAGAGTTCGTGGATCAAACGCCGCAAAATTCTCTACAAGTTTCAAGCTTTAAACAATCAAGTTCAAGTTCAATAAATCAAGTTCAAGCTCAAGAACGAAGAACAATTCAAGTATTCAAGATCAAGAACGAAGTCAAAATCAAATACAAGGCGTTCAAGATCAAGGCTACTTGTTCGTGATACAATTCGTGGCAACAATCAAAGTGTTCGCGACGGATAAATCAATTTTTAAATTCAAGATCAAGCTCAAAGGCCCTTGAATTGATCTAGAAAAGTAGAATCAGAGGATTCATAGAGATTGTAACGCTCAAATATTTGAAATCAAATACTACGATTGTCGCAATATTT